>PVHX01002690.1:0-161096 GCA_004024805.1 Geosciurus inauris
TTATTCTTTTTCAGAGCCTAGGGTAATATATAATGAAAATTAGCTACAGAAAAAAAAATAAAAGAATATCTAAAAACCCCAAGGGAAGAATTATATTTTATTTTAAAAATGTGAGAAGAGTAGGTGTTTTTTGTGTTGATGTGGGAGGGGGATTCGGAAAGGGAAGGAAGCATGTTCAGAAGGGCTGAGAATCACATTGGAAAGTTGTCCAGATGGAAACATGTCAGTCACTCTGACCATAGGTGTTGCCTAACTATGGTCATTATAAGCATTTCCTGTAAAAGAGCCATTGACATATCTCAGTGAGAATATTGAGCATGAAATGTGAAAATTGTTACACCCTAGAAAAGATATTGAGATATATGTCAGAAAACAATGTCATATTCTGAGGAGCAGTGAAGAGAGCTTAGGTTATCATTCCTGCTATTTAAGAGTAGACAGCTACCTTGAGAACCCTGGGTTCTCTGTAGTCAATGGAGGGAATGTGTGCTCTTGCCTACCATACACTATGCAACTGAAAAATGAATCAATTCAGTAAAAGTAGAGCTAAGATTTAGTATCTACCATAGAAGTAAATTTAACCGGCTAAACTAAGAGAAATACTCTTGAGACAATAAAAGCCACCTGTATGCTGCATAAAATGGAGGACTTATAATACCAGGCGACCAACAAAGAGAAGTTGCAAAAATGGGAAAGGTATCCCAGGTAGATGCTAAAGAAAATAATGCATAGACAACCATGTTGATATCAAAAGAATTTGTATCCAGGATAAACCTAGACAAAGAATGTCACTTTATGAGGAAGTAGAGTACAGTTCACAATGAAGTGCTAACAATGGCAATAATTGAGTATCAAGATGCAATATAGAAAGCATCAGAACACATAAAGCAAAATTGGATACTTTAAGTTATTTATAACAGTTATTAAAAGACCAAATGGACAAAAACTAAATAATGTTGTAGAAAATCTAAATACCACAATGAATGAAGGGATTTCATTGATACATGTATATCAGATCTGCTACTCCAAAAAACAGAGAATACTTTTTTCAGCCCCTCAAGAAACATTTACAAAATTTAACATGGTAAGCTGGGCACAGTGGTGCATGCCTGTAATCACAGCACTTTGGGAGGCTGAGACAGGAGAATCGCGAGTTCAATGGGAGGCTGAGACAGGAGAATCGCGAGTTCAAAGCCAACCTCAGCAATGGCAAGGCACTAAGCAACTCAGTGAGACCCTGTCTATAAATAAAAAACACAAAACAGGGCTGGGGATGTGGATCAGTGGTCTAGTACCCCTGAGTTCAACCCTGGTACCAAAAAAATTAATATGCTAGCCATAAATAAAACTTCAGCATGTCATCAAAGCTGAAATATACTAAGACAGTTTTTGCTCAAATTCAGTGAAAGAAGAAATTGCAAAGTATAACAATTTAAAGACAGCAAAAACTACAGCCATGGGAAAATTTCAGAAATTTCTTTTATACAGCCCTGTAGACAATGAGGAAATCAAAACCCAATCTCCTCAAATCAGAAGGGATTGGTGAAAGGATGAGAACCAGAAACTGCAACATACATGTAAGTCATACTTGAAGGACACGATAGTACTAAATAACTTGCTAATAAACAAGAAAAATAATTTAAACTTCTACGTTAGAAAAGCAAATTAATTATGAAGAAAAACAAAAGCAGTTTTTTATTAATTGGACAATATAAAAATTATAGAACTAATCAAAAGTAAAAGCAAAAGCTGGTTAACAGGAGTGGAAAATAAATTCTTACCTAGCTTAATCATAAAAAGAGAGAAAAGCAAAATAAAGGTTTAAACATTGATAATAACTTCAGATGCAGTATAAATTGAAATAATCATGAGACTGTTTTTCTTAGCTCTGTACAGAATAATAAAGACTATGGGTGAAAAGGATGAATTTGTAAGGAAACTGAATATAGAAAATCTACTACATAGTCTGGTTTCTACATAAGAGATTATTTCAAAGTGCAATTCTATCTAACCCCAATGCTGTTAAAACTGTTTCAGAATATGTAAAAAATAGGAAGATGCCTGTATTATTTTAACAAAACAACTGTCTTGAAGGGAAAATCTATTTTCTTGCCTGTTCAGGAACCCGAGGTCTTCATGTTGGGCTTGAGACCCTGTTGAATTTTCAAACTTAGCCATCACATCACTCAGACTTGTTTTTCTGACATCATTTCTCTTCAAATCCCCTTCTCTTTCTCTCCTGCCTCCCTCCTTCACTTACAAGAACTGCTGTGATTACATTGGGTCCACCAGCATAATATCCATTATAATCTCATGTTAAAATCCTTAAATTTTATAATCACACATTCCTTTCTACCAGGTAAGCTAATGAAGTCAGGTTTGTTGGATGAGGATGTGGGCATCTTAGGAAGACCATCATTCTGCTATCCTCAGGCACATTTGATCATACATAAGCATTATTAAATACCATATTAATATTTATATTGATATAATATATTGTCATAATGTGTTTATATGTTATATTATATATTTTATATATTATATCAATATTGGCATATATATTGGTGTAGTATGTTTGATCACACCACATGTGTGTTAGGGGTTGTCCAACATTCTCAGCCATGGAAGCTGGTACAAGCTCCATGCACACACGTTTGGATTATTCATAGTATTATAATTGCCCTCTAGGAGTTTCTCCCTCAGATTCACCTACACATGGTCAAATGATTGCATATACAAGGATATTGACTACAACATTTTTGTAACATCGGTGAATTCCAAGTAAGTAAATCATTATCAAAGTAGAACTGGTTACAGAGGCTGTAGTTACAGAAGCTGTGGTATACTGAGAAACTGTAGCCTTTGATAAACAATGCTCTTCTCTGAGATGCAAGTCGTTTTTAATTGTTCGTAAGAGGCACTTTTTAAACCAAAATTGAAGCATTTCAACATCTCTGAAATCAGGATGTCTTTCAAGTAATGGCCTATCAGGCTGTCATTGTCTTTCAAATAATGGCCTGTCATGGCAGAAATGTTTTCCTTTCCTAGTGGTAAAATAATGATGTGTCTTGTGGTCAGTGAGAACTTAAATTTGATGAAATACTGTAGATAAGTGGAAAAAGTTGAATTTGCTGTGTGAATGTGCATCACAATATATGTAAATACACAAAATATATGTAAATACACACATTCTCCCCGTTTGTTGGATCATTACTGTTAGTGTCCAGCGAGCTTTGCACTTCTCCCATTGAAGTCAAATCTCTTGATCACATTTGCCCCCTCTTCTTATATCTTTTCTGGACTTTCTGTCATAGGAATACTTCTCAAAGGAGTTGATCTATACTTACTTTCTCTAGCTCTTTTTTCCATTTCATACTCCTAAATCCATTCTGATTCATTTTTCTCCCACTAAAACTCTTCCCATTGATATTAGCATTGCCCTTGATCTTGATAAATCATTTAGCAGTGACCATGCCTCTGGCTGGAACTGCTTTTCTCCAGTACACCACATGCTGGCTTTCGTCCTCCTCATTGTAGATTCTTTCAGTCTCCTTGCTTTTTTCTCCATATCTCCTTCACCGCCAAACATCAGAGGATTCCAGGGCTCCATCCTCCTTCCCTTTCTCTTCTTTGTTCACACTAGCTTGTGTGTAGTGGTGGTGTGTGGGATGCTCTTCTACACTCACAGCTTTGATACCATCTATTTGCCTTCGACTCTCACATTTTTATCTCCAATTCAGGTCTGTTTCCTGATATCACACTACTATATCCAACTGCCTACTCAGCATCTTCAATTTCATATCTATGAACATCTCAATCTTAGTATTTCTAACTCTGAACTTCTCATTTCCTCCCCCTAAAATGGATTTCTTCCTCAGTCTTTCCATCTCAGGCAATGACTCCTCTATCCTTTAGTTGTTCTGGTTCAAATCCTTAGAGTCACTCACTCTTGGCTCTGGACTTCCTTCCACAGCCCACCTCCAAGCCATAGTCTGTTCCTGTTGACAGTACTTTCTAAGTACATCCAGAATCTGACCACCTGCTGCCATCTCAGTCCATGTCACCACTTGTCATCTTTGTGTGATCGCCATGTCCTCCTTAGTGGTCTCCCAGCTCCAGCTCCTCTTCAGGTGGTTCTCAACAAATCACTCAGCCCATCCTTCCAGAATGAAGTCACATCATGTCATTCCTTTCTCAGATCCTTCTAATCACTATTTCCTTCAGTATAAAGTCCAGTTCCAAAATTCCATTCTGCTTGATCCCCTGTGGACCTTGACCTCATTTTCTTTCTTTTTTTGTTTTTAAAGGTTGACTTTTTTATCGTAACTTTATTTTTATTTATTAATTTGTATGTGTTGCTGAGGATCAAACCCAGTGCCTCACCCACACTAGGTGAGTGCTCTACCGCTGAGCCACAACCCCAGCCCCTTGACCTCATTTTCCACTCTTGGCTTCCAAATTCATTCTTCTTGGGTGCCCTTCTCTGATAGCAACAGAACTCACTCTCCTCTTTAAGGCTGTTCAACTGTCACTTTCTCTGTAAGGTTTTTTTTTCCTGACCACCCTTAAATTTTGACACCTATTTCTACAGTTGGATAAGACTTCCAACCCTACTTCCTTATTTGAATTTTCTCCATAGTAACAATCATCTTCTAATTGACTACAAATTAGCATATCTGTCTTATTTATTGCCTGTCTCCCTACACCAGAATGTACACTCCTTGGAGGCATGGGATGTTGACTATCTTGTTCACTGATACATGTACTGTACCATATGCAATCTCATACAGATCATTGGGTTACTATTTTTGGAAGAGTTACAGTTCCTTATGTGTTGATGGCATAGTTCTGGAAGGAAACACAAGCAAATGAGATCAGTTTTAGGGAGCAAATGAGAAAGGGAAACTACATATCACACATGGTTCCAATTTTTGAATGTGATGCTTGTTGCATGTGTGAAACACTCCAGCTTGATTGGTTACAGTTTTAAAATGTTAGGTAAAAGCTCTAATGTCAACTGCAAGTTGGGATGAAGTAACAGTTTTTGAACGAGAATATGAAACCTTCAAGGTCACTGGTCATGCCCTTTGCTCTGGATCTATCTCTTCTAGCTAGATGGTAATTTACAGTAAGTCATTGGGAGGAGAAGGGGTTATTCTGATATCTTTCACTGATGGTTCATTCTTTCTCATTCTATTATCCCACTTTTTAAAAGAATTTGTGGAAAGTGGTGTCCAGGACAATAGAGTTCTTATGATCAAGGTCAAATTAGCACTGAGCCACAAGGAAGAGATTTCACCTTCTTACCTAAGAAGACATGGAGGCCAGCTGGTAGGTACTTGCTTATGAAATGGACCAACTCGGTCTCTGGCAGCAAGGCTGGGGCAGAATCAATACTTGATTAAACACATGCCACATACCAGCCAGCATGTATCTGTGGGAGGTTAGAAGCAGCAGTCAGGATGTTGCTAAGCAAAGGCACTTTGTCACCATTTAGCATTTTCCCTTCCACTGAAATATAAATCCATGGGGGGAAACAATCCATTCTTTATTATTTTTAAAAGTGACTTTCTGTCTGGAAAATAATTTACTGCCACCATAACTATGTTTCCTTTTAGAAAAGTGTATAATTGGCTGCCATTTGACATTAGGTGCCGTTATTAACATCTTGAAATTCTCTTAATGCACATTCTCTTTTTCTTGCCATGGAGCATCATTTTCACAATCTCTGACTCTCTTGCCATCTCCCCTAACCCAGTCTATTTTGATAATTTCACAACCGGAGATAGTTTTGAAAGAGGTTTCTTGATTCAACTTAATAGGATGAAATAAGTCAGACTAATAAAACAGTACAATGTAACCATGGTTATTAATACTTTTGATTAACTTTTGTTAGGGTAATACTGCCCACTGTGCCACCCTGTAAACTAATAGGTAACTACTGGCTTATACTTCTACATCAATTTCTATATTCCCCTCGTTCTAGAGCAACTACCGACTTCACTGTGGCAAATGCTAATGGAGCATCACTGTGTGCAGAGCTGACAAAACAGACCATTCTGATCTGTTCAGACTCCTTCACTGGAGGAGAGTGTCTGATGAACATGCAAGTCACTATGTCTCTCTGCTGACTTGCATGATTTGCCCTGAGACTATGGTCCTCTGTAAGCTTTGAGAATGGTGAGTGAGAGGATGGAAAATAAATGGAAGATAATATATGAGTTCCTTTGAAATGCACAGTGTAGTCAATGAAGACAAACACCTTGCTAATGGGTGGGTGGGTGGATGAATATGACACAGACTAAATATGGGAACATGATGGTCCTGCTCATTTCTCTCTCTCCTCTCTCACCTTGTCCTAACTATCTTCAATGTGAGTCTTTGGTTTCCCAAGGTTAATGAAATGTCACACATCTGTAAACCAGATTGGGCTTTGTTATCTTTGGAGTTATACTAACATTCCATGGAGAGAGAGTATGTGAAGATGGTAGTTATGATGATGGTCAGATGTATAGAGTGCTTTCTTTACTTTTGAGCAAATCCTAGAAATATAACTGGCTCCTAAAAATATTAAAGAATAAAGTTTTTGTCATAGTCAAACCAGTGGCAGAGGGCAGGGAAGGGAGTGTAATTTAAAATTTTGAATCCAAAATATTGAATAAAAAGAGGAAAAAGTAAACACTGATAAAAACAGAACACGTAGGAATAATAAAGTAAGGTAAGTAGAAATAATTTCAAATATATCAATACTCTCAATAGGCATATGAGGGTCAAATTCTCATTTTATTATAAAGATAGTTTTGAAGAATAGAAAACAAAACTTCAGCTATATTCTGTTCATAAGTGACACACATAAATTAACACACCTAAAACATAAGGACACAGAAAGATTGAAAGGATGAAAAGGAAATATACCAGGCATATGCAAACAATGAATGTACTTGTGGTCAAGGTCACTGCAGGCAGATCGTTCTGGAACCTGTGGCAACTCATGTACATTTTAAAGGAACAAGAGCACATAATTAAATACCTAATTTCAGGTGTATGATATTTTAGCAGAATATGGAAGCTCTTTAAAAATTCTGACGTCCTTTTTCCCCAGAAAATGCCAATTTCTAAGTTTACTTTGAAAAAATAGAATTATATTTCTATGATTAAAGATTATCAATTTTATTTCCTTATTAAAATGCTGCTGCTGAACATACATATTATATGAAGCAAGTTTTAGTAGGAAATTATATGCTACCAGTTTTTGCTATAATTCATGAACCCAAATACCATAGCAGTTCAATCTCGTCCAGTAACATCTTAATCAAGGGAATGCTGAGAACCGGCAAGTTCCTTAACAAAACCCAATGTAGATGGCCAGTGGCGGGGAGAGAATCTTCTTCGGAAATGGATAGTGTCCACTCTAATTTGTCCTTCAAGCTTTGTAGAGAGGCATGGCTGATGTTTTAAAGTGGTAGCACATTTCTCCATGTGATCACCCTAGTGAGGATTAGCTCTGAAGGAAATCTCAGTCCCTTCTAAGTTTTACCACCCACTTTGCATGATTAAGTCTGGTGTGATTAATACAGGGGAAGTGATGAGTTTCCTTACCATCAAGCCAAGGATTAATTTCCACTGTCTCAAGCCATCCTTTTCTCTGAGTCATTCATCAAGAGCTTCTCAAAGAAAGTCATTTAAGGTGGGAACATGAGTTTGAAAAAAGTAAGTTCCGAACCATGCTGTACAGCAGTGAAGGATGTTGAAAGCCACCCCGGCAGTGCTGTTATTGGTTTGCTGTGGCCTCACTGGCAGTCTCTGGATGGGGCCCTTGTCCTAGGAAGGAGAGTCTCTAAGATGACCCAGCTTTTGCTGGAGCCCATGGCCCTTAAGCACCCTCTCGTAGGACCACTGCATATTGTGAGTACAATCCCATGGTGGTACAAATCCTGCTCAGTGAATAACTGATCTTTCTGTTGTTATTTGAAGTGAGGAAATAGGGGCAGGCTTCTTTATAGTTTTTCTGTAGTTCTTAGTCCTTGTGCTGAAGAAATAAAACCAAAACGCAGCTTGTGGTCTTTTCCTTGCTAGTTGGACAGTGAGGGGGACTGAAATTGGGGGTTCATGATAGCTCTCTGTTGTAATATACATTTGCGGTAGGGCCTAATTTTTGAAGATTTATCAGTCTGGTGCTTGAAGAAGCATATCACAGGAAATGTTTTGTATCTTACAACTCTTTTTCCTGGCTATGATTTATTGGAGCATGGCACTATAAATCATGCTCTTTGATTTCCCCTTCTCTTTCGAAATAAGCGACTCATTCTGCAGAGCCCTGCTTTTTCTTTTTGCTTTTGCTTCCTTTTAAAATATTTCACTGGAAACCTTGTTTTAATCTCCTCTGATCCTGTACGTACCATTTTTCCTGTTAATTCTTATTTAAAGAACATTTCTGTTAGGCACATATCATATAGTGAATGCAAAAAGTAAAACATTTAAAACATTTGAGTCCTTCATAAGTACATAGATTTCAATATATAAGCCACATTATACTTTGAAAAAAGCACCAATGAAATTTTATCTTATTTTGATTTTTTTCCCCTTTTCCATAAAGAGTATGATTTTTGCTGGGCTTGGAAAATATGAATTCAAATTATAAGTCAAGTTGTAATCAATATTTATTTTTTTAAAGCCAAACTTTTAGAAAACCATAAAGACAGTAATCATATTTTTTATAACACTACAGGTAAACAACATGGATATTTAGAAACTAGAAGATTTCAAAGGAACAACAGGGTAAATCAATAACTCCCACATGGAGAGAAAAGATGATTTTCTATTCAAGATATCAAACAAAACTAACATGATATTAATGGCTGAGCGAACAGGCTTCCCATCTGCACTTGCACGAGGGGAAGGTTTAGGATTGGCAGTTGCTCATATAAATCAAGTCTGGTAAGAACCGTATGAATAAGTGTTTGACATTTTCAGTTGGAAAGGAGCAGTTTGTCTTCAGTTCTGAGAAAACTTCCCCTTGTGACAATCATCTTTTTTTTCCTCTCTTGATGGATCCGATTTTTAATATCCACTTAACATAAGCAAATGCGCTGCTGTCCAGAGGGTGAAAGTGTCTGAGGTGGCAAGGGAGCCAAGATGAAAGGAGAAACAGGACCCCATTTGCCCATCAAAACCAAATCTGTCACCCGTGTGTTTGCCAGCACGTTTTAGTTAAGCTCTTTCTACTTACTTGTGCTGTGATCCACAATTCTCAATTCCACAGAAACAGAGAAGACTCGGTGACATATAAATCAGATGGTTTTCTACTGCATGTCAACTTCCAAGAGGCATCTACTTTCTTACAGATTAAATGTCTTACATGGAAATTACTTGTTGGACAACTACTAACCCAACATGATTTTGGAACATCTATTAAGTGCCCAGAAATTTGTGAGATTCATATCCATGAGAAAGTATGTTGCTCTTAAGTATAAAACTCACTCTAGACATCTGAGTTCTGCTACTATCTCTACCCCTATTCAAGTGATCATTGTAAGTCACATGACTTAACCTTGCAAAAAAGAGGAAATTAAATACCTATTTTCTAATGTTCCTTCTAGCTCAAACATTATAGCCTCAATTTTAATATATTTGTATTTATTCCAATTAATTATACATGACAGTAGAATGCATTTTGACACATCATTCATAAATGGAACATAATCTCTCATTCATCTGGTTGTACATTATGTAGAGTTACACAAGTCATGTAATCATATATGCACATAGGATAATAATGTCTGATTCACTGTACTCTCATTCCTACCTCATACCCCCTTCCCTCCCTTCACTTCCCTGTCTGTTCCAAAATACCTCTATTATTCCCCTTCTCCTTATTATGAATTAGCATCTGCATATCAGAGAAAACATCCAGCATTTGGTTCTTTGGGATTGGCTTATTTCACTTAGCATAATATTCTCTAGCTCTATCCATTTACCAGCTAATGCCACTATTTTATTCCATTGTAATTATATACTGCAGTTTCTTTATCCATTCATCTGTTGAAGGGCACCTAGGTTGGTTCCATAGTTTGGCTATTGTAAATTGGCTGCTATAAACATTGAGGTGGTTGCATCACTGTACTATGCTGATTTTAAGTCCTTTGGGTATAAACCTAAGAGTGGGATGACTGGGTCAAATGGTGGTTCCATTCCAAGTTTTCTGATGAATCTCCATACTTCTTTCCGTAGTGGTTGCACCAATTTGTAGTCCCACCAGCAATGTATGAGTGTGACTTTTTCCCAAATCCTCACTAGCATTAATTGTTATATAGCATCAATTTTTAAAAATCTACACCCAACCTGATTCTACTTCCCACCTCACAAAGGAGGAAACAGAGGGAAATCAAAAGGCAAAAATAAAACAAAGTGCAAAACAGCTGTAGTAACAAAATGTTCTAGGACTTAAGGTGGTGCCCAATCAAACGACTGCAAAAGCCATGACCTAATTTTGTGGAGATATTCAGGGCTCCATATCTATTTTCTAATTCCTGAGAACTACTGTCAAAGCAGAGCTGGGAATATGCACCCTTCAGCAGTGTGTCAAATATGACAAAAGTAACCTTGGGAGTATTACTTTGCTCTTGATGGAGGAAGAGGCAAGACCAGACCTTTGTGAAGGGCAAGGAATTTCCAGTGTGAATCAGTTAGAGTTACTTTTAAAGTTAACATTCAGTACCTCGGAACTCATTTTAATGCAACAAGTTACTTAAGTCTCTAGGTTTTCTCATTTGACGTGGTTTGACATGCACCCCTGAAACTTTCTGCTTTGTCCCCAGTATTATTCTTGCAGCTGGCTGGCTGCTGCCATGATGTTAAAGCAGCTACCTTTTGCCTACACTTCTAGTTGACCTTGTTTGGAGTGCTCACTTTCATCTTCAGCCTTTTCCCTTGCTGCAGAAAATTCAAGCCCAGGAAATGTTCTGTAGCATCTTGCAGCAGCCGTTTCTGATTGAATTTGTCATTGTTACAGGCAACAATTGCTTAAAAAGCAAAAACAAAAGCACAGTCTGGGTGTAGCTCTATGGAGGACTGGCCAAGCATGCATGAAGCCCTTGGTTTGATACCCAGTACCAAAAAAGAAAAAAAAAAACCACCATTACCAAGGAGTCCATCCTCCAGTAATATCAGGACTAGACTTAGAAATGCATTGGACTCATTAATGGTACAAAACCTCCACTTGAAAACCATCTCCCTCCACTCCCACTTTGAAGCAGAGTGTTACTTTCTTCTTAAGACTAAGGGAAAGTGAAGAGACTGATCCAGAGATTTTAACAATTATTTCTCTTTTCTCTCTCTTTTAAAAATTAACTTATTAGTTTGTGCATAAAATTTGTACATAATTATAGGGTACTATTTCAATGCATGTTTACATTGCACAACTTTCAAATCAAACACATCTATCTACTCCAGTATTTCTCATTTCTTCATAGTGAAAACACTCAAAAGCATTCCTTGCTGCTTTTTTGAAATATAGACTACATTATCATTATCTGTAGTCACCTGCTGTGCAGTAGATCACCACAACTTGCTTTTCCTGTCCCTGCTGACCAGTCTTTTTTTTTTTTTTTTTTTTTTAATATTTTTTAATTTTAGATGGACACAATGTCTTTATTTTATTGCCTTGTATGTGGTGCTGAGGATCGAACCCAGGGCCTCACGCATGCAAGGCAAGCGCTCTACCGCTGAGCTACAATCCCAGCCCCCCTGCTGACCAGTCTTCCCCAATGACCAGCTCTCCCCAGTCTCTGGTAACCACCATTCCACTCTCAGCTTCTAGAAAATCAACTTTCAGATTCCACACATGAGGGAGATCATGGAGCAAGTGTCTCTCTTCTTAATGATCTTGAACTTTTCTGTATGATTATAATTTTGTATTGAGGATTGGGAGGCTTTTAAAGGTTATATTATTTATTCAAGGGTCATAGACATAATAAGTGATAGAATTAAAAAAAAAACTCAACCCTGAAATTCTACAAAATTCTATACATCTGTCTTTTAATAGGAGAATAAAATAACAATTACCTGAGTTTCTCCCCAGAGTTGAAGCCAGGGTCAAGATAAGGTGAGATATATACACAAGGAATACAGAGTGTATGTAGTAACTATCTATATAGAACAATCTAGTTTAAACCAGCTATTTCCGCTGCTTTGGGTAGCATAAAGCTGATGGTGCTTCCCATATGAGACTAGGCTTCCATCTTTTTTCCATCTCAAGAATAGGATAAGTTTGGCTCCTGTTTTGATCCCATATGAAATCATGAAGCATCATTGTAAATGTTTGATTCATGAATATGAACAATAATTTTTAAAGATATAACATTTAAACACTTGCTCCATAATTAAATGATATTCTGAAAATGTCATTTCTTAGGTCAAGATACTCTTAAAACTGTCATCTCATTAGTGAAATTATGTAATTTGATTTATAAAGTGATATTAGGGACATACGTATGTGGTAGTCATTATCAGTAATCCTGCTAGATCTGAAATCATTGATAAAAAGTAAACAGCTAGTGAACATCACCGGATGCTGGAGGGTTCTTATGCCATTGGTACTTGTCATGGTGCTAATAGATGTTTTTGGTTTGATGTCAGTTGTTTGTCAAGGAATTATAATAATATTTTTCAAAAAGCTTTGCTTTGACTTCCATTATACTGTGAGACTATTTTTTTTCCCAACCTCCCTACCATCTGTCTTGATTCTACATTGGAAAATCTCCCTGATATTCTCTCCAGAAGGGCTAAGTGAAATCAATATGGCAATAGCAGATTGCTGATGCGGTCCAGCTTTTAAGTGGGATGTTGTTATGATTAACAGTGGCCTAGCTCTTTACCTCTCTATTATTCCAAGGCCATCTCAGAACACTTCAGTTGCTCATCAGATTCAATTAATTCTACATTCTTCCTAAAAATGCAGCATAAGGATGGAAGAAATAAAGAGGGAAAAATGATCAATTATATCATTTGAGTTTTAGTAGGATTGGAATGGCATGGTTTTCCCTTTTCATCTATTTTAGTTAAAGATTAATCAATATATGAGAATATATGTGTTTTAAAATAGGTGCAATGAAAATCATTACAAGATCTATTCTTTTATATGTCATATGCTTAGCTAGAAATTATATAGAAAACTTGAGTTTTTTTCAATATTACTACCCCAAATGTGAATTTACATTTATGTAATTTATTATTTTCTTCATAGTCTTATAACTAATAAACTTTTTAGCTAATTATTTTATGCCATCTACTGCTGTTGATTTTTTCACAACCCAGCTACTAATAAATGTCTGTCTCTATAACTAATAGAAATGGGGATGTTATGGGGGAGTATTTCCTCATGGGTCATTTCTTAGTAATGAGAAGAGTCTGATTGTAGCTATGGGAAGGGGTGTCTGGGGCTCAAGGGAACTGGGAGAGAGAATGATCAAATCATTCCCATAAGGAAGTATCTTGGGAGTAGGGTAGATTTTAAGAAGATAAGAGTCAGGAGGCATTTGATTAGACGTGATAGAGATTTTAATGAACATAAAAAGTCAAATTTGTTCTCTCATGTAAGTGTGGATGGAAGTGAATCTCACCTCACATGTGATGTAGGGCAGTTTGATTGATCCATCCCTCACTTTAGTATCTCTCTTTCACTCTTGGGTTTACTTCGTTTTTGGCTTTTTCAAACAAATGCTCTCCATATGGCATGAAAGATGGCCATGGGCATCCCCAGATTTCCAACTTTTTCATTTAGCAGGGTATAAAGAAAACTTGTGTCTCACAAAGCCCACACACAACTCCCAGGGCATGATCCACTGTATCTCTGCCAGGGTCCTGTATCATCCCCTGCATCAATTACTGAGGTGGCAGAATGAGGATCCATGCTTTACCAGGCATACTTCAGGCTTTATGTGCCCTCTTGAATCCAGATGTGGTGGGGGGTTATGAAAGGAGATAATTGTGAGAAAACCTTCTAAATCAGTTGGAGAAGAATACCACAAACCAAATGCAAAAATCCTCAAGTAATATGGAGGTAAGCTTTAAGTCCTCACTAATTAGTTGACCATGCCTAATTTTGCACAAGACCAATCAATCTAACATATCCAGAGAGTTAGCTATTCAGAACTAAGCTAGTTGGAAAACATGTCACATGTAGACATCATATGCCCCCTTTCTTTGCTTTCTTTTCCATAAATGTGTCGCCTGATGTCATCCACTATAATATAAATTCTCAAGCTTCCTTAACTGACAATGTCTTGCCTACTGTTCTGCCTTGCTTTGCAGTAAAACCACAAAAATGTTTGTGAAATGAATAAGAATAATCATGCATTTTCTTTCTTGTATAGAGCTGAGTGTAGACTCTGTTAGGCACTAGATGCTCTGTAATAGTACAAATCCTTACCATTTTGATTGTTTTCATTTCAGTGGGCATTTGGTAAACTCCTACAACTCTCTGATCTCTCCTAACTCCAGCTGCCTCTATCACCCTTTAGCTTAGGAAATAAATAACCCACATATTTTTAAGTACTTTCAGCACATCAGATCCCAGACTTAGCTCTCACTCCCCCACTCCATCTATTCCCTCTGCCATGTTAGTCTCCACTAACATGGAAAATTAACAGTTGACTCTATAATTATTTGAGGAGTTAATTAAAACTTGCTAAAATGAACAACTATCAGGAATTTGGGGTTTTCCCCCTAATAGTGTTATAAATATGCTCTGTGTTCATCACAAGTAAATTATTTCTTCATTTGCATTCAAACAGTAATTTCTTTGGGATACTGTGTGTTTAATGAAATACTGCTGTCAAAAAAGTTATTCTTCACATTTTTAAGTGGAAAAGTCAGAATATACAGTGTGTCTTGTTATCTATGAATAATTGTGTATATCATTACACATATAGTTTCACATATATAATTTGTTGGTGCTCTACCAGATTTATTTACTAATATTTTTTCTTGCATTTAATTCATGAATGAGATTAAGTTTTGGGTTTTGTGTGTATGCATGAATGCTCCTCTTAGCATTGAAAAATGTGAAACCTTCCATTTTTTTTTTCTAAACTCTGCATAGTTGAGGTAAGGTAGGTACTTTTCTGTAATTTGTTTTTCTCTTACTGACTTATAAAAGTATCTGGATTGGTTGTCTAAATTATAGATAGAGCTTTGACTAAGTTTTAGTTATTTTTCTGCAGTCATTGAGGTATTTTAAATTTTCTTGAGTCAATTTCATTAACCTATGTTTTCAATTGAAGCTCACCCTTTCATGCATACTTTAAAACATACTTGTATAAGGTTATGCATACTATTATCTTACAGTTTTAAAAATCATTTCTGTATCTGAAGTAATGCTCCTTTTCTAATATTATTATTTGTATTTCTTCTTTTTTACCATTTTGGCCAAAAGTTTGTGTATTTAACTTTTATTAACTTTCTCATCTCTATTTTCTATTTCATTAATTTCTACTTTTATCTTTCATCAGTTTACCTTTGTTACCTTTAGTTTTATTTTGTTGTACTTATCATTTAATTTTTAATATCCTGATATTATAATCCACTGTAATCCATTGTTAATAAATGAATAGATATATCAAGCATGGGCATAAACACACTTAAGACATTTTATTTTGTGTAAAGAGTTTTTAGTAACTACAGAGATTCCCCACATACATTTTTCCAGAACTAAATACCATCAGCTTAACAGGAGGACAAAGGTGTAATAAAGTTTTTAAAATCCTCATTTGCATGTTAAAATCTTCCTGGTACCATGGAAAGGACGCTTAGCAGTTGTCATTTATAGCCAGGTCGGCACTTGGGGAAAAGGTCTTAGAGTGTTAATTACAGGGCCCAGGAAAGACGGCCATCTTGGGATATGTTGCTAGGTCTGCACAAGCCTTGAGGGAAAGCAGAGATGATAAGAAATGCAATGCTCCACTGTCACAACCTCCAGTGACATGGGACTGGTGGCTACATCCATGGTCCAATCCCGTGCCTCTCTTTCTTCATGGGGTGGCTTAAAAAAGCCTCATCCCATCTTCAACTTGCTGTCCATCTTTAAGTGAAGATAAAGGTGCATGCCACTTGCCTTCCACTAAGTCATTAGACAACAGAAGTGTTACTGTTAATGAGATCATTGTTTAAAATGCTTTGTATGCCTTTGACCAAAAAAAAAAAAAACTTTTAAAAGAATACATGCCTCATATTCCTTAGATTCAGATGTGAGTCTGACCCCTGTGCCTCCTGTTGAGAGGAAGCAATTAACCATGTAGACACTTGAGAAGCTCTGGAAATTGTGCTCACCAGTCAGGAGACCAGCCATGACATATCAAACTGTGAAACAGCATTAACTTCCCTCTAAAATTCTGTCAACCTAAGTTGAAATGTGAGTGAAGATTTTAAAATGTAAAAAGTAAACCAGTCATGATGACACTTTAGTTTCAAGAAGAAAAGAATTTAAAAATTTTTTCTGCTTAAAAAAAATAGGCTCACTGAAACACTTTTAAACAACACAGAAAAAAGTGTAAAATTCAAACTGCTTCTTTTAGTACGAAGAGTAAGACTCAAGGCCTTGCAAACTAAGCAAGTGCTCTACCACTGAGATACACCCAGCCCTTTTGATTTTATTTTGAGACAGGGTTCCACTAGGTTATCCAGGCTGGCCTCTGACTTGGGATTCTCCCCTGCCTTGGTCCCTGAGTAGCTAGGATTAGAGCTGTGCATGCACCGCCCCCACCCCTCCAACCAGATTGCTTATTTTCTTCCACAAAAAGAGAATCATAATCTAGCCAATACCCTTTCCTGGCATCTACCTATCCTGGTTTACTTATCTGTGTATTTGCTTTTGGGGGATCATGCAAACTCTGTTTTCCCTTATCACATCTTGTGAATGTGTTCTCAGGTTTTAAAATAATATTTAAAATAAAATATAATTAGATGTGTCTGCCATTGCACATTGCAGGGTGCCTCTCCTCAACCTAAGACCACTCACAGCATATGACTGGGACCTTTTTTGGAAATTGGGTCTTTGCAGATTTAGTTAAAGACATTGAATCAACATCATCTGGAACTATCTGTATGAGCCATAAATTCAGTTTTGTCACTATACGAGAAATGCAGAAAGAAATCAGAGAAACAGAGGGGGCAGCAGGTAGAGGTAGAGGCAGGGACTAAAGTGAAGCAGCCCCAAGCCCAGGAGTGCCTACAGCTACCAGGAGTTGAAGAGGCAAGAGACAGAAGCCCAGGCAGGACCTCTGCAGAACTGCAGGAGAACTGTTCCCAGCTCTGGCCTCCAGAACTCTGAGAGAATGCCCCTCCCCCCGCCTTTTTTTTCTTTTTTAAAGCCACCAAGCTTGTAGACTGTAGTTATCCTTCCTTGCACAGGACTTGTGTACTTTGGGCACCTTGGCCTCAGTCCTATTTTTAGAGCCCCAGCCCACTGAAGAAGCAGTGTTCATTTTCAGCTCATCTTGCAGGATTTAGGACATGGTTCAGCATTTGAGGATTTCCCTCATATTCTTGAAAGTGTGGCAGTGGTTTAGCAAGTTACATTTGCTGTAACTTATCTGCACTCTACTTGTGACATAGTAGCAGAGCCTTCAAGTTAAGCAGTCCATTGTATCTCTGAAAGGTGATTATCTACCTTTATGTACTTCAGGTATATGCCCCTTTAAAAGTAAAACTTTAATTTTTTTTTTTTTTTTACTGAAGTAATACATTACTATGGCTAATGACTTTTTTTAATATATTTTTTTTAGTTGTAGATGGACACTATAGATATAGTATTTTTATTTATTTTTATGTGGTGCTGAGGATTGAACCCAGTGCCCCACGCATGCGAAGCAGGCGCTCTACCACTGAGCCACAATCCCAGCCCCGGGAAATGACTTTTTAAAAGAAGTGGAGACCTAAAATGAAAAATAAAAGCCCCAAATTTCAGATGTTGGCACTTATAGAATGTTTTCTTTTCTTATGGCCACAAGTATGATTTTGATTACAAACTTCTATTTCTAGTTCTTGACTTGTTGACCTCACACAGACTTAATGCTTCCCTGTGGTAAAAGGTGAGGAATTCAGCTGCTCCTTTCCCTCTCTCCACTTCACTTCTACCTATTCATTTTGTTGTAGGAGCCTGTTGCATGGTCAAGCTTTATGATATTTATATTCTCATTTGCAAAAATGGAAAAATTGTTAAATATTCTATGCTCTATCTAAAGGGCAATTTTAGAAGTTTAAATGTTATATTTAAATCTACATTTACAGTGTAAGACTAATGTAAGGACATTTTATTCACTGTAGAACCCAGGAGACTGTTTGAGCTGATAATGAAGATAATAAAGTCATATACCTTTCAATCATTAAGTTGTGTATTACAAATCATCAAATTGCTAGAGGGAGAATCTTCCAAATGTCTCAGCCTAATGAGACATCACATTTATTTTAATTTAAATTTCGTATCACTTAATTATTTTCTATTATTTTTTGCATTCATCCTCAAGAAGTTTTACTGTCAATTTTTTTTTCTTTTTCAAAGTCGGAAGTATCAGTAGCAAAATTCCTGAGTTTTTGTGTTTCTGAAGATGTGTTCTCTCTTTGTCCTCACCACAATCATACTTCTATTTCATATGTCCCCATTATTGGTTGGATGAGTAGATAATTTCATACCAAAATGCATTTTCTCTCTGCCCTCGGAGGGCACAGCTACCTTATCCTTCAGCATCTGACACTCCTGCTGAGAAGACAGATACCAATCTTCCCCTCTTCCTCTGGAAGCAACCTAGTTTTTCTCTCCCTGGAAACTTTTAGGATGTTCACTGTATATATGAAATATTGAAGTTTTTTGTTTTTTTGTTTTTTTTTAATCAAGAAGCATGGTTGGGTTCCAGTGGGTCCAACTGTTTCATAAATGGCTATATAATTACTTGCTCTGATGATTTTTGCCCCTGTCCACTCTTACTATTCTTTTTTGATTTGTAATCTCCCATTTCCCTTGGGGCTGGGGGATTTCTTTGGTTAGACTCTCTTCTGCCTTGAGTTTGGGAGGCTGTCTTGGTTGAGACAGTTCTCACCTGTTGTTGGTTGTATATGTCCCTCTGCTATTTTCTCCATTAATTTTATTCCATATTTTTTCCAGTTAAGGAAAAATATAAATTACCATGCTTCTACCACTCAGAATTAGCAACTGCTTTTGCTTGTTTCAGAAAATAACTTTCTTTAAAAAAAATTAAAATCGATGAAATTGAAGACTCCTTAGGTGCCCCTTCCTAATTTTATCAGCCTCCTTCCCAGAGGCAATCGTGTATATATATTAGATGTGCTTCCTTCTGGTCCACAATACCTTCCTCTGGTCCTTCATACCTCTATTTCATATGTTCATTTAAATGATGTATTGTGTTGATCTGAGAATTTCCATTTACAATATTTACATATGGAAACCTACATGTATATAAATATTACATTGTGAATGGAAAACATACTTTTTCAAACGGTTTTTACTGAGTTCTGTGTTCTTGAGATCTGTGTGTATTGATGCAACACACACAGACACACACTACACACACAAACTTTCATTTCTGTCGTTTCACTGTGATCTTGGGAGGAAAGAGATAAACTTTGTGTTTGATTTTCTCCTTGAACTCTTAAATTTATTAATTTAATTAATAAATTAAAACATGAAACCAATGTGCTATATACATATATATACATGCACACACATAGCTATGTATTTACTGTATATATGTTTTAAAAATGTTTGTGTAATCTAATGACATTAAAAATTACATTGCTGGTAATTAAGATCTGCAGGTATTTAGATATTTGGATCAGAGTGGGCAATTTACTTCAAGATGTTCTAAATACTCATAGTTTTAGGACATAGATTCTCAGCATTTCCTGGGCCTTTCCTCAGCTACAGAAGGTGGTGTTTCCAGCGATATGCACCTTTCTCTTCTGGTCTGGCAGTGTGTAGACTCCAACTGGAGCTCTATTTTCTGTTCTTCAGGTTGTCCTTGCTACCCCATGAGTAGAGCTAACAAAGCATTATTCATTGGCACAGTGGCCTTTCTCAAGACTACTTCTTTTTGGCAGAATAAGGTATATTTATTTGGAGTCCAACCTGTTCTTTAAACACTCAAATCACTGACTCTAAATAATTAGCAGTTACTAAATTTATGCTGTGAGAACTGAACTCCTTAGGAGGCTCTGCAAGGCTGACAGCTCTTTCCCACATTTCCTTTCTCCTTCCACTGTCCTTTTCCCCTTTTATTCACTTTTCTAACTCTTTTCTTTTCCATCTGTCTTCTCTCCATTTCTGTCCCTTGAATTTCGGGAACAACAGAACAAAATTAAAGAAAGAGCCTGGAACCAACTTTCTTTCCCAAATAATCCTGTTCAAGAGGTGATTTGGCTCTTCCTGAGAAAAATGATTCACGTGTATGGGACAGGTGGCCTGTGCCTGTTTCCCTTTGCAGATGAAGTCGGAGTGGGGGAAGGGGGGGTTCTCAGAGGAGTGGAAAGGTGACCTTCTAAAAAGTTTATCAAGCCAGTTAATTTTACAAAGATTATTTTAGAATTTGACATGAAAACACACATACACACACACACACACACACACTGGTAATATGATCCAGCCTTTAAGGCAGACCTGAACTGCTGAAGCTCAAATCCTGATGGTGAATTCCTCCACCATTAGGAACTGCACAGCTTACTCAAGATCCTTAACCTCTTTTTGCTTCAGTTTCTTCCTGTGTACACTGTGGGAGGTTCTAATGGTGCCTGCCTCATAGTGTTGCTTATTAAATGAGTTAATGTTTGCAAAGTACTTAGGACAGTGCTGCCTTTCTAGTAAGCACTATCTAAAGCTTCTTAACTGCATAAAATAAAAAATAAATGGGACAAATTTGGACAAGAAAGTAAGATACAAGGCATATTGAAGCAATATGCATTTCAAACATAATTATTCTTGAATAGCCTTGAAGCTAGAAAAAAAAAGTAGATTTTCAAAGGGAAATGTGGTGTGTAGAAAAATAGTAGAAATGGGGAAAAAAATTACAATGACTTGCAATTATCCCGACAGAATCACAGTCATTTGTAGTCTAATTAAGAACAGTTCATATACTCCTAATTCAACGTTTACTCACATTCACTACTTTAAATTCTGAGGACTTCCTCACATACTCTTGCTCCTCCATTAAATATTTCAAAGCCTTTTGTATGGAGTACACGAACAACACTAATTTTAGCTCCAATTGTTGTATTTCCAAAGAAGCTTTAAAAAGTGTTAAGTCGGACTGTTTTCAAAGAACAATTCTATAACAAGAAACTAGACTGTGGTTTGAAAGCGATTGGTCTTATTAACTGGAGAGCCAAATGTGGCCTGATGGAAAAGGAAAAAAGGGACAAGTGATGATTATATCTTACACTTTCATCTGAGGCTTCCCAAAGCACCTGAAACCAAGTCTCATTATCATTTCTTTAAATAGATGAAGCCAGTGAGATAGTGAGCTAAGTGTGTTTCCCAAGGTCACACTCGAGCTTGCTAACATAGCGATAAAAATCCAATATACTTGATTAGTGTTCGCTGCCCACTTGTCCTCTTGGCATCGATTGGTGCCCGATGCAGAGAAGTCGATGGGCAGGACGATCTCCAAAGTCCTTCCAACCCCACCATCCAGCTCAGGGGTCCCCTGTTTGGATCCTTGATTGCATCCAGACAATTGTTCTTCCTGCTGCTTCTGTTCGGGCAGAATCCTTGCTGGTTGAGCGATCAGAAGGACGCAAATGTTCCCTGGATGATCTTTTGTGCCACTTGGGCACTTCCTGGTACCTTAAATTCCCATGGAAGAAGTTAAGCCCTCCAGGGGCTTTTGGATTTCTTGTGGGTCTTTGTTTTATTGATAACTTTCCTCTGGTATGTCTGTCATGTTTGTGGTCGGTTTCCAGAAGTCTTTGGGAATTTCAATAATTGCAAATGACTTTCATCTTCTGAATTCCCTTGAATTTAAACCAGTAGCCATGTGTCCTCAAGTCCAGTTGAAGAGAAGGATAAAGGAAGGGACTCTTCACTATCCAATAGGAGCCTATTGAAATCATCAAGAGTAACTAAATTTATAAATTGAGTCCCTTAATTGCATTGGCCATATTTCAAACACTCAGTAGCCCAATTGTTTCTCTGAGCCTGAGCCTCTTCGCATCTACAGCAGAATTGGATTAGTTGAATGTCAGATCCTAAGAATGCACTAGCTTTCTGAGGTTTTTCCAGGAACTTTTCTTGGGTTGAGCCCTTGAGAGTTTCAGTGAGCGGACAAGTCATTTCTCTTTCTCTCCATCCAGCACAGCACACCTCTCTTAAATTCACCTTGTAGGTTGGAACCAAATGTTCGACAAAGAATATGGTAATGTATTCAACAAAAGCTTTGTATACTAAATATAGACTCAGAGTTTTAAAGAGCGTTTTTTTTTTTCTTTTATGAGTGTTGGCAGGTGTTTTACTATGAAACAGGTCTCTGAAAGCAATGAGGACGCGTTCTATTTTGAGATAAAAGCTTTATCTGATATTTAGAAATGACATTGTAATAAATGCTATTACAGCTAATGAAATCAGGGTAGCAGTTGATTTTTATTTAATTGTATGAGACATATTCTTCCAAATTTCCATGTCCAAATTTTAAGTATTAACTGGCAGGAGAACCTAATGCCAATCAATCAGAACCATAGGTCTTCGCTTCATTCTTTTTTGTAACCCCAAGGCTGTAAGAGAAAAAGAGTCAGAAAAGTAGAGGTTAAATTTTACAGACTAGAATTTTCATCTCCTTTCCCAGTACCTACATGAAAGGGCAGCAATTAATTATCCAGTGAGAGACATTTAGAAACCTTAGTTTACAAACAAAAACAAATGATTAAAAGAAACATATAATACAGAATTTCTGTTTATACCCCTTGAAAAGTAAATGCGAAAGTATGGTGTTAATCATCTTAAAAAGGGAAAATTTAAAATCCTGAATGCAGCAAATTTCCAAAGCACTGATTATATGCGCTAATTGTCTTTTGCTTGTTATTTCAATCCCTTAACTAGGAAGATTCTTAGCATATGTCTGTTTTCCCCTCTACTTTCTTCAGGCAGAAATTCCCTAAGGGGGAGTTGCCTGACAAAATCATTAAGTAGAAGTTTTATGAGCCTAGGTGGGGTAGCATTTGGAGATGACTGATTACCTGATTGCAGCTAATTGTTTGTGGGACTTGGAAAATCTCTAACATCTTTAAGGGGAATCCTTTCACTTGTAATCCATCAAAGAACTCTAAGGATAATCTTCCTTTGGGATGTCACAGAGAAATATTTCTCAGGCAACCTTGTACCAACTTCGCTCTTTTTATTTTTTGATGAAAATCCTCTCCCCTTTGTCACCAAAATATAATTTATAGCTACTGGGCCATCCTCAGCCAGGAGGTTTGCCCTTCGACAAGATTATTTGAGACCTCTTCAGGTTGCATGCAAGAAATTATATACTTACTTTGTCCCATTAGGACCTTGCTGATCGGAAAGAATTGATAACATTTAACAAATAGGCATAGCTCACTCCAAGGGCAGAGCTCTTGAACAAGGCTAACTATGAGTAAATTGCCTAAGCATTTCAACTTTAGTGTATTTTTATGCAAAGCATAATTATTAGCCTATATATTTTTGGCACCTGTTAATCAAAGGCTTTGAGACACTTCACTAAGTTATAGTGAGTAAATAATCACCAACTGTGAATCTATAGTGACTCCATCCCACTGAACTGGAGTCCTCAACCCATATCACAATCCCGTCCATTGTATTCTTGCTGCACACTACAAGACCATGCTAGTCACATAGCACGTCTTCCAACACTATTCACAGACAGTCATTCAATCAACATTGAACAGATCCCTCTTATGGGAGAAACAGTGTGATCACCTTAGACATGTGGGGTTGTGCACTCACACATGCACATACACACACGCACATACATGCACACCCCCACCCTTCAGATATGAGAGGATAAGGATCATCTGTGGCTCAATCTTTTGGGCAGAAGCTGGACCTGTCTCATTCTCATTGCCCCTGGTTTGGGAAAATGTATGATAGAGACCAATTATGGAACCCTGGGTTTGGTGTATGGCGCGGGTGAGAGTTGCAAACACAAAAACTTTTGCTCATTTGTAACAGGTTGCACATCTTGTACACAACTTCCATGTTGGCTTGATAAACTCTTAAGTTGTAATCCCGAAGTAAATCTGAGTGTGTGGCAAATATGGATTTTGATGACAGTTATGGCTATTGGAGATCTGGTGGTGTTTGGTGATAAATGGTGGCTGGACTGTTTGGGGTAGATTCAGATGAAGAAACTAAGCTGGAATCTGAGGAATACAAGTGGTGGCACACATCCAGCCAGGTTCACCTATAAACCTGTATAAAATTTCAGCCCAAAAGTTAATTAGTAAGTGGCAAAAAATTGTACCTGCCCTGAGCTAAAAGGGAAACACAAAAGTGTCAAGACAACTTACTGAATAGGTTCCCAATGATCAGCCTGGCTTAGAACCTGGAGTCCTTGAAAGGCACTAATATTAGAATCAGGTGCCTAGCGTCCTTGCTCTTCCGCCCCTGCTGGAAGCCATAAAGTTTTTGCTCTTCTATTTTAGCCAAGAAGAATGGGGCCAGGGCCTGGAAAGGGAAACATCCCTGAGGGCACACCATCATGTTTTCTTTTGCTCTCTTCTCCTTCAGGCAGGTAAGGCAGAATCTCAGAGACTCCACGCTTTTTTTTCCCCAGGGCCTAAAAAGGATGTTTTTGTTATTTTTCCAGTGGCTAGCTCCAACCTCATCCTCTCTTGGTTTACCTTGCCAGTGCTTGGAAGGTAGGTCACCCTTGCTTAGCATGCAGACACCACTCTTAAGTGCCTTTGAAGCAACAGATCAAGGCAAAAGCAAATGAATACTGTATATGCAAAGAGGAGAGTGCTTAGCGTCACTCCCTCAGCTAGTTGACCGTGCAGAAAAGTAATTGCCAGCAGTGATTTGAGGCCTGAGTTTTGCAGGCAGCACTTTTAAGTACATACCTAAGCCTTTCTTAGCAAGTGATCACAAACTCTGACTATGTCACTTTTGTATTCTTATCTAGCTTTTTCTTGTTTCTCCTCAGACACAGTTGTTAGGGTGTAGAATTTTAACACAAATACTCAAACTCCATTTCTTGTACTCTTACTGAAGTGTGATTAAACTTAGAATAGAATGAATTCCTTCCTGGCACGTAAGTCACAATGCAGGAAGGGGAAAAAGACTCTTTTTACTACTTTACTTTTTCAGATCCCAGGAGCATGCCCTTCATAAAAAGCAATATCCAAACTCTTCAGTTAGCATGCAAACAATGTCATCGATCCTATGAGCCATTTATATGAAATCTAAAATGGCAGCAATCATGTCATCGAGTATTTGACATCTGCTTGCTTATATTCACAGCACAGTATTGAGGTGTACTCTAGCCAGAAAACAAGAAAACCTCTAGATAGACCCTTACCTCAGAAACTTCAGTAAACATGAAACATCACCTGCAGGTTTGTAAATCCAGATTCCTGGGATCGACCCTAGGAATTGAGCAGGTTGGCAATGGACAAGCTGCGATGCTGTGGTTGCTGCTGGTCCGTGGAGCATTGCTCCCGACTAAAGAGCCCACACTGAGCCCCCAAAATCAACACACACACACACACACACACACACACACACACACGATCTGCTTTCACTTAAGGCAGGAGATTTGGTAGGTTTATTTCAGTGTAGGGTAGTAACACTTGTCTTCTTTATAGGACATCTCACCTGCCTTTGAGGAAATAGCAGAGAGAGTTAGAGGGCCATTAGGATAGATGGTTGAGAACATCCCCGTCTTTAAAACCCCAAACTAAAGAGACGTCGTTAATGCAGACATCCATTCTGTGCTCACCAGGAGCAGAGGCTTGCTGACGCGTTGTTTTAGATGGACCATTTAAAACCCCTAATCAATTGGTAATTATTAATATTTATTGCTGCTCTGATGAAACCCCCAGCACATATTTACTTTCTAAAGGTTGGTAATAAAAATGGATAGACTGATAAACAATTAGCCTTTGGGGGGACTCAGGATCTGGTTGCTTCTCATTCCTAATTCTGTGTGTGTGTGCACGTGTGCACGTGTGTGTGTGTGTGTGTGTGTGTGTTCTCTAGTTTTGCTATGGAAAGAAGTAAATTACCTCCCCCACTCTATCCTTTCTTATTTGGAACCACACAATTACATCATTAAGTTAATTATGCCAGCAATTAAAAAGGATCTAGTTATTTGGGAACAGTTATTCAGAATGAATTGTTCCTTAATGCCTCTACACATGGATTGGTTTGATGAGGGAGCAAGAAGTCTGTGGGTCAGTGCAATATTTCTTGCTGCATTTGGCTGTCAGTAGATTTCACTCCTGCCCTTGAAAGGCTCAGAAGTACTGGATAAACCACATTATACCAGTCCTTATCTTTCTTATGGGTATTAGGGACAGATATTCTCATTAACTCTCAGCTTGTGAATTATGGGCCAGCCATTTACTGTACAGAATAATAAATTGTGCGGAACTGTGTGTGCAGAGCTATTGGCTCAGAATGTTGGCTTTCCTGCCCAATGCCGTCTAGTTATTTGTGGAAGCCAGCCCAGGGCTCCTGTGGATGAACTTATTAATTGAAAATGAATTCTGATTACTTTTTTTGCCATTTACCAATTCTCAAATAATTTCTCTTGAGTATAATTTTAATGCTGCCATGTTCTCATTTTTTAAATGGCTAGAAAAACTTAGACAAATATAAATTAAACCTAACACTTTCATGTTTTACTTCCATGCCTGCCTTTTGGAACCAACTGATTTTTAATTGGATATTATATTTACTTGATGTGAATAGTGGCTTTATAAGGTGAAATTTTATTTGCAGCAATATATAGAAAATTAATGCAAAACAAAGAGCACTTAGTTTTCTTAGTGGGAATGCAATAGAAGGAGATATTGGGAAAAAGCTTATCTATCGTATGGCATAGTGAACACTCAATAAATAAATATTGAATTACAGGTTGATTAATTATTAGGTAGTAACATAAAAATTCAATAGAAAAGCTTGAGACAGACTCATTTTCAACAAGCTTGACTTAGACTCTAAGATCAGTGCTCACTCCATCCGGGGCCTCTCTGCAGGGTGCTCATCGAGGGCGGCTGCTGAATTCCTACATGTTGAAGCAGTAATTGCCTCCGAAAGGAGGGTATCGCCATGGTAGGTAGTTGATCCATTGGTGCAGCTGCTCTCTGCATCATCAAATAAGACAGTGTATGGCAACCAGGAGGCCACTATAGAAAGAATTCAGGGAACCTACATAGCCAATCTCACAATGGGATCACTGCACCCACTGTTCAGAGAAGTATAAAATAAACAGACCAAAAATGGCTGAGGGGGTAGAGGAGGAGAAACATAATGATCCCAGCCCTGAATTGAGAGAGCATATGTACATTTTAGGAATGTTGTAATAAACAAATGTGCGCTGTTTCTTCTTCCAAGGTGCCAAGCCTTCAAGATTTTGGCAGCTGTGTCCTGTTACACAGCAGGCATTCTGTGCCCTCCCAGGCCGTCAGAGCGGATCCTGACAGGACTGCTTTTGATACTCATAATCACAACCTGACTGAAAAAACAAATCCCAGAATACATTAGGCATCAACCCCAGGCAAGTACATATGAAGTGTTATTGGCAAATGAGGCCATTCCCCCTTCCCCCTGTAACTTCTAGTTGTAACCACTATGTGCAAGGACTGAGAAAACTAAGTATGAAGTACCACAGGCCCATTTGGCTAAATCATGACTGAGTTTATGCTTCCTATACTTTCTTTGTTGTATTTTTGTTCTTCTTTCATATTTGAAGTCTGTTTTAAAAGTATTCTATAGTGTTTTAGCTTTGCTAAGGGAAAATATTGGGGTTCATACAGAGGCCAGGGTTTGACATGGGGAGTAGAAGCACCTGGAAGCCAAAATGGTGGTGCAGGCCCTTGAAATCCAAGTTCCAGATGCCCATGGGGAAGTGAAACTTGGCAGGACCTTCAGAATCACTGATGTCAGACCCTCTGCCTCTGTCCCTGCCCATCCCTGGTCTGTGATTCACCTTCTAGAGGCAAAGGGATTTGCCTTATTCTCATAGGTTTGGGATGTGGGTGTTTCCAGTGCATACCAGGATCAAGGATTATAGGTTCCAGTGGTTTTCTCTACTATAGGTAAGCCCAATTAAAGAAAAGCTAAGAGGGACAGTTTTTTGGGAAGGGACAGAATATGAACCTCAGAATAATAATATAAAAGCCTGGAAGTTCAAATACTTTGAACTTCCAATGTTCAAAGTATTATAGTATAAACATATTTATAATAAATATGAATAGGGAGAAATCACAGATTCTATTGTTGGAAATATGTATTGAAAAATCATCCTAAGGACACAGGTCTGAAGAAATGAGCTGATATTTATTAAGCATCTTTTGTAATCCAACTATGGTGCTAAGAGCATCATGTGAACAAAGATTAATGGAGGTAAAGAAACCCATCCAAGTTGTACATGTATATACCAGTGTTTATGAATGGATATGTAGATAGCATTGGATAAGAACATTCCTGCTGGTGCCTGTAATACTGGCTACCACATGGTCTTTGCCCCTCATATGGATTAAAGTATTGGATTCCATATTTAAGAAGTTTGAGGTTTGTGCCAGGGGATTAGAAGAAGTTTAAAATCATTCTATGTGAGAATTTCTTCCATGGGAATGGAAATAGAATTCACTCTATGGGAATTTGTCCTGTGGGGCTGGAGTGTGGTTGAGACTTTTTGAAGTAGTCAACAACTACCTTAGAGCTGGCTGCATATGAGAAAGATCCTTCTGACTGCAGTGCAAATACATATGAGTTGGGAAGTCATTTGGGGAAAGACAGTTGAAGGGCATTTGAGTAAGAGGAGCTAACAGAAAATCCATGCCAGGATGAATGTGACCATCCTTGGAAATTTGTGGTTGTAAAAAGAGATTAGGGACCAAAATGTAGACTTGCAGAGTGTTCCACATACTATACAAGAGTGATGTGAGGTCAGGACAATGAACGTAGGTGATTCAGTTGACCCCTGGCTCTTTGGCTTTTCTTTGGACCTCACCCAAGATTAAGCAGATATATTTCATTCTTAAACACTACTGTTCTTACTTAGAATGTTTTCCTTTAGGGACATTGGAATCTTTGTTGTCTAGCTCGTTAAGCTCATGACTCAAGTTGAGGAACTTGGAAGGAAGCCAAAAATGGGTCATAAACATTGTGATCTGCTGGCTAATCCTATACAGAAAATGCTATGATTGGAATATTTTGCTAAATGGCTTTTTTAAAAAGCCTGCGCTTGATCCTGTCCATGTGAGTAGAGCAGGAGATTTGGGTAAAGGACTGGCAGACATGGAGCACAATTCCTAATTCAGTTAGAATTGGGAGAGAATGGCAGAATCAAAAGGCAAAGGTATTAAACAGGTATCTAGGACTAAGAAGCTGGGAAGAGAAGTAGACAGAAGGGATGAAAGATTCATGCAGAGAGACTTGACAGCACACAAAGAAAGCAATAGTAAATACTCTTGATATTATGCCAAGTGCTTGCTTCAGTTCAAGTTAGGGGTGATTTCCCTGCATTGCTAAGAACCAACAGCTTTAGGTGGACAGCTTGAGTCTTGTAAAAAGAGATCATAGGAGGTGAAGAGCTGGACAAGGCAGTTCTTGGCACATTCATTCCAGATAAGATCTCTTATTTCCTGTGGTAAGGGAGAAAAAGTCTTCCTGATTCCTTTTTTTTTTTTTCTTTCCTTAGTCTAGAGCCATCCTCAACCTCTGAGTGGGGCACTTTGAGAAATGAGTGCTAGAGACCCAATCTTCACAGAATCGCAAAGACTCGTGTACCCTCAAATATTTCCTATAATCATGGGGCTTCACAGGCTCCTCTCAGACATCTGGCTGAGAACACTGTTCCAGGATGAGACTAAGTCAGACCTGTTGCGGCACAAGCTGGCTACACTTGGGGAAACGCGCCGTTCTGCCTCCCTCTTACACATCCAAGGCAGGCAGCAGGCAGTGGACTTGAGCTGACGTCCTCACCTCTTGAGTGTTCCTTCTGCATGTGTGTATGCAGATGAGCTGGGCCTGGCAGAATGGCATTCTTACTGGCAAGTATGGGAAGGAAGAAATTATAGCACAATAAAACTAACAGCACCCACAGTGACAATAGCTGCAAGTGTCACAGGCCTATTAAGTGCCAGCCACTATACTATCCTCTTTACCTTGCCATGTAAACATTATTACTCTTAACTTACTGATGAGGAAAAACCAAGTCTAGAAGAAGGTCATTTTTTGATGGGTCAGGGGCCTATAGCCATGTCTGCCTATGAAAAGGTTCATGTTTCCATTACCCCAGTTTCCCCCATCTTACTCTGGTGGCACTCTCCTCTTCCCACCCTTTACAGAGCAAAAATTAATCTTAACATTTCGGAGTTTTTCCTGTTCCATATCAGCTGCCAAGCTAAACAGGGCTGCCACTAGCCCATAAAGTGCCTTTGTGTGAATTACAAAAAGACACTCCTTCTTCCAAGTGGATGCCACCCTATGCCAGGGCACATGGCTCAGTAAGCAGAGTGTGGGCTGGATTTCAGTCCCCTTACTTCCTCCACCAGATGCCCTTGTGAAGTGAACAACCTGCCCAACTCTACATAGCTGCCCTGAGCCAAATTCTCCAAAAGACGTTTGGAGTTGAAGAGCCAGCGACAGAGCTTTGTTCTCCGGAAAAACTGTAGTGTGTTTATGACAGTTTCTCACTGATCTTGATATTCACTTCATGTATCTTCTTAAACAAATTGCTCTGGAAGTTTACTCTTTTGAAAAAGCATGTACTATAAAAATGGAAAGATAAAACTCTCAACAGGAAACCAGGGCAGAGCATAACTCTGCAGCAGTTCAGCAAATGAAAATATATCAATAATGAGATGAAGCCCAATTCAAAACAACTTATGTTGTCTTTGGGCCTCAAAAATAATCTCTTTCCCATTATTAGGGAAAACGTGAATCTTTTTTCATTTCTTGTAAATCCAAATCTTGTTTTCAAGAGATGATCATGTTTAACCAGAATTGCTTCCACTTAGCTATTATAGCAGAATGACAAATATGTTATTGTTGGTGTTTATTGGCATTATTATTAGTCATTGTCAAACCTTGAGGGGAAAATCATGGACTGCAACCCTGAAAAAGTGATCTTATTTTCATAAATATATTCCCAAATAATTATCTCATGTCCAATACCCACTTAGCCTTAATATAAACTTCTCATGTGAAACAGGAAAGGTTGTAGATGATGTAAGAGATCTGTTAGAAAAACAATTAGAAGTGAAAAGACATAGTTTGTGATATATTAGCATCTGTATTGATTGTGAACTTTCAAGCTTCTCTCAGCTCCCCTGGTTTTTTAAAAAAAATTTTTCAGACTCCAATGATTTTCTTCAGAGAACATAATCAATTTACCAATTCAACCCTGAGGCTGCTCCAAATTTCCTCTGTTTATATATGTTGATGTTCAAGCAAAGAACATTGCTGAATTATTTTAGAAATTGAAGGGAGTAAGAATTATCTTGGAATTAAGGATTGCTGGATTTTCTCCATTTTCTCCAAAATGGTTGCCAGAAACACATCTCATCAATATAGATAGATTAAATTCTCTTTGTCCCTGTTCAGGTTTAAAGTCTTTCCTTGTGCATGGATGAGGGGCAGTTAGCTGCTCATGGCTACTGGCCAGCTCTAAGATTGGGAGATTTGGAATCTAGAAGGCTCTGGTAAACAAGGATTTAGCTGGAAAAGGGTGACTTGGGGAAATGGAGCTGCCAGGGGGAGCTGACGAATTTGATGCTCTTTTTTAGGGTCATGGTGGTGCACATTTTTGTCCTTGTGTTCCTTGTGCTCTGCTTTCTCATCACCTATCCTTGCCATTTGATGACTCTGTGTATACAGGGACATCAGTGTCTCGTCCTGGATTGCCTATACAGGGAAAAGCTTGGTGTCACACAGTGAGCAGAGAGGGAGACAGGTTGAGGAGGCCTCTGTCCACCCAGAGTACATGTATGCATGCTCACATCAAAGTCACTTAACATCACTTGCTCTGGGTGTGAGAGGAAAAGCCCTCCAAATACTTCCATGGGGAATTCTGGGTCTCTGTTATGAAGGGAGAAGAGGAAAAGGAACAGACACTAACTGGCAAGAGAGAGAAATTCTGAGAGGCCAGAAACTCTCATCTAGAAGACAGGTGGAGGCACTGGACCTGAAATAATTCATAAATAAGTTGAGTAAATTATTTCAAACCATGTGACCAAATGAGAGCAAACTAGAGCACATTGTTCGTTAAGAGAGAAACAAGTCTTAGAAATCAAGCATCTTCGGCAGGTTCATGGATATGCAGCAAATATGTAAGAACAGAAGGTCTGGAACTGCCTGAGTACTCTCTGTCTGAACAGGAAGAGGGTATTTTGGGTCAATTCCTGTCCCAGGAATCCAGCTGCTTTGGCTAGTCTTTGGGCTCCTGCACTTTGTCCCCTATTAGGTTGGGACTCTATTTTCCTGACCTCATTCTTTTACAGCATTGACACCCTACAAACAGTCTCTGAGACTTTCCATCTTGTCTTGGTTTCTGTTATTGTCACCAACTTTAAAATTCAAAAGTTTCTATTTTTTTATTGAGAAATTTTGAGACCTGCAACTGATTGCCTCTGATATATATATGCTATTAGAATATATATATATATATGCTCTGATATATATATGCTTCTTCTCATATATGCTATTAGAAAAATAAAGGTATTTGTTCTGACTTGAAAAAGTAGGAAAAGAATATTCCAGGATTATGGTCATTGATACCTTAGTTTGGGGACAGGATGGAGCCAATACAGCTTTGTCAAGCAATTTGAGACAATACAAACTAATTCATTTGTCTGGGGGCTGTGCAAAATAATTTTCAACAATGAGATCTCTTGAATAAAAAGATGAGATGTGATTTAATATAGCCTGCTAGTGACATGGGTAAGAAATTAGCATTGCAAGATCCCACAAAAAATGTTATTGATTAGTCTGAGAAGAGGGTGCCTTAAAACCATCATATTTGGCATGTCATTGATCTTCAAAAACTCTCACCAGGCTACAGCTCCGCACCTATCAACGAGTTTAATAACAATACCCTGAAGAAAGAAATACTCAGTGGAGAGAGCAGAGGACAGCGAGGCCCTGGAGGCCTCTCTTGATTTTAATGTTTTCAAGCTCTTCCAGCTGTAGTGCTTTGATTCGTCATTACTGGGAGGTTGGAGACTGGGCTGAAATTCACTTCCTGCTGAGAAGAAAGGGGCTTTGATATGAATAAACAAATTGCATGTTTATTTGTATCGGTATCTGCCATATCTCTTCGTGAGGATCTGGGAAGATTAATGGTGTAATGAAAACCCTTCAGAAATTGTGACCTCCCTAACTGACCTAGGTGGCTTTAAGAAGTGGGGCTTTAAGAAGTGGGGCTTGCGGGTCAAGAGAAGAAATAGGGACAAGAGAAGAAATCACAACCTGTTCTTCAGGAATTGGGCCTTTGAGATGCATAACTTTAAATTTTTATTTATTTATTTTTGTCCATGGACAGGCAGAAAGCCAGATAAAATAACATGTGCTAATATGTGTTGGTGCACACAGTGTTGTTGCACACACAAAGTGGTTTTAGTCAGCTTTTTCATCACTGTGACCAAAAGATCTAACAATAACAATGTAAAGGACAAAAAGTCTATTTTTGGCTTGACATTTAGAGGTCTCAGTCCATAGATGGACAACTCCATTGTTCTGGGCCCAAGGTGAGGATGAACATCTTGAAAGAAGGGGAAAAGCAGTTCAGGACATGGCAATTAGGAAGCAGAGAGAGCTCTGCTTGCCAGGGACAAAATATAAACCCAAAAGGCATGCTCCCAGGGACCTACCTCCTTTGGCCCACACTCTACCCGCCTACAGTCACCACTCAGTTAATCCTTATCAGGTTTAATGCACTGAGTCGGGTAAGACTCTCATAACCCAATCATTTCACCTGCAAACTTTCTTGGGTTGTCTCGTGCATGAGCTTTTGGGGAACACCTCCCATCTAAATTCTAAGAGGCACCATTTTAGGCTGGAGTTCAGCTAAAACATGATCATGCCCTCATTCTTGCTTGCAGATAGATAAAATGATTTGACTTTGCTTACAAAGCAATGGAGAATGGATTTCTAATTACTCAGCCAAAAATATTGTTCAAAATGCATTTTATAGATGTTGCATATTATCTACAAGGAATTATAAATTAGGTGCCACAGCCTCGACTGAATTCACTGACTAATTTAACTTGACTTTAATTCCACTGTACCTTCTATCAAACCTATCCTTATCGAAATGATAGAAAACAGTGTTTCATGCAATGAAACCATAAACTTTTCTTAATAAAAAAATAAGAAATGAAATGTTTTTAATGTAAAATTCAGCGCTCCCACAAGCTCTTTTTTATTTGGTGTGTGATTCTAAAAAGCAAATCCCAGAGATTTGCTGGTGACAGAGGCAAAGTGTGAGAGAGATGGATGTTCACTTGTACCAATGAGAAAGGGCTTGCCTTTGATGGACATGGGCTTGACTGGAATCACCAAATCCAGAACTAGAATGGTCCCCCAATAACCTAATCTTTAGCAAATGATGATACAAGTCAGATCAGTCAAGACCAGGCTTTGGCGTGCTGCAAAGCTGAACCACACAAAATTGGTTCAGCCTAATTCTCCTGGTTTTGATCTCCAAAAAGTAGCCATTTTGCAAGGTTCAGCCAAACAGAACATGAGCTGCCTGTTTCCAAGTCCACTTCCACATGGGGACAAGGCAGCCAAAATCAGAGGCTCTAGTGATATGTACATTTCAGGACCTGCTCAGATTCCCTTTCCAAGTCAGAAAGAAGCCCCCAAATATAGGCTTGCAGAAAGAAAAGAAGAAAAAAGACATAGAACAGAGGCCCTCACACAAATAAGAAAGCACCAAGACAGACAGGCACGCACACACACACACACACAGAGAAACACAATGGAGAAACAGAAGCCCATATTTGAATCAATACCTGCCGTGTAACTTGCACAATTCTAGGTATCCATGTATATAACTCTAAAACATTGTTCTGTAAGCATTTTCCCCACATAGTACATGCACATATTACATCCACGGTCACAGTTATAATATAAACCAGATCACAGCTACTTCTTTGCTTAAGATTTAAAAAAAAAAAAAAAAAAAAAGCCAGTGGATTTCCATTGCTCAACATCAACCAGATTTTATGCCATGGCTTAAAAGGCTCTGCATGTAGCATGCACCCTAGAAGTCTATGACCTTACTGGTCAGATGAACTTGACTTCAGGTCCCTTCACCTTCTATCAAACCCTGTGGGCCTCTCTTTGTTTCAGAACATACCAACCCCTCTGCTCCTTAAACTTGATGCTTCCTGAAACAGATATGTCTTCTTTTCTAGCCCCGTGTGTAGCTGGAGGTTGCTGCCCTCTTCCAGACCTCTGTACCTGAAGCAGACTCCACATCCACTCTAATTTATCTCTGTGTTCTTTTTTTTTTTTTTTTATATTTTTTAGTTTTAGATAGACACAATACCTTTATTTTATTTATTTATTTTTATATGGTGCTGAGGATTGAACCCAGGTCCTCACACGTGCAAGGCAAGTGCTTTACCACTGAGCTACAACCCCAGCCCTCTGTGTTCTTGATAGCACTAACCACAGCTCTCGTTATCTTTATCTGTTCTAGTCTTGGTCTGCTTAGTGTCTCTTTTCTCTCCAAGATTATATGTCCCCTAATGATAAAACATCTGATTTTTAAAAATTGCTTTCTTTTCCCAGAATCTAGTTCATATCTGGCACATATTAGGTGTTCAGCTAACAAATGAATACAGTTTTAGGGCAAGAATTTAAAATCAGTTTTGCCCCCAAAGCTCATGTCCCTTCCATTACACCGTAAGGCCTTCCTACAGCTGGTGACACAGACAGATGGAGAGTTACACACAGAAGCAAAACACAAATACATAAACACAAATAATCTCTCACATGTTTGCTGAGATAACATTGCAAATTTAGGATAATTTTACATAGGAATAAAAAAGACAATTTTTTAAAAAATTTAAATTTACAGTGAAATTGACTTACTTAAGCTATACAGTTCTGTATTCACACATGCAGAGATTCTTGTTGACAACCTTCAAGCCAGGACATAGAATAGTTTCATAACTCAAAAATCTCCCTCATCCTTCCCTTTTAAAATCAAACCTTTACCTCATCCAACCCCTGGTAACTATTGATCCGTTCTCCATCACTCTAGTTTGTCTTTTCAAAATGCCATAAAATAGGAATCACACAACATGGATCCTTATGAGATCAACTTTTTTTTGTCATTTAGCTTATTTTCCTTGACATTTGTCTAATTTTCTGTGGCACATTAATTGTTCTTCATTAGCTAATGAGTAATATTCCATTGCATGGGTACCATAGTTTGTTAATTCATCATTAATGGACATTTGGGATGTTTCCAATTTTAAACAAGTGTGGACTGAGCAGCTATGAACATTTGTGTATGGATTTCCATGTGAACATGTTTTCATTTCTCATTGGTAAATATCTAGGAGAAGAATGGCTGGGTTAGGCCTTCGATAGCACAGAAGTGATAAATGCATGTTTAGCTTACAAAGAAACTACCAGTATTCCTCAGGGTGACTGTAACCAGTTTGGGTCCCACTGGAGCAATGTATAGAAATTGCATAATTACATAATTGCTAGCACTTGGCAAAGTCTGTCCTGTGTGTATGTATGTATTTATATATGTATGTATGTACTTGTTTATTTCAGTCATTCTAATATATGTATAATAATATATTATGATAATTTGACTTTGCATTTTCCTAATTTTTATTTTCCACTTTCATCTCTGTATCTTTTTACTGAAGTACCCATTCAGCTATCTTGTCCATTTTTTTATTATTTGCCTTAATATTGCATTTAAGAGTTAGTTCCTTATCATTTTGTAATAACCTTTTTTAATAACATGTAATTTGCAAATATTTTCTTTCAGCCTGTAGCTTAGCTGTTCATTCTCTTGACAGTGTTGATATCAAACAAAAATTTTCAGTTTTGATGAGGTCCCTCTGTTCAATACTTCTCTTACGGGTCATGCTTTAGGTGTCATGTCTGAGAACTCTGCCTAACCCAAAGTCAGTAAGGTTTCACCTGTTTTCTTCTTTCTGTAAGTTTTCTAGTTTTATATTTTATATTGAAGTCAATGATTCATACTTAGTTAATTTTTGTCTGAGGGTTCAGTGTCTTGGTCAGCTTTCTGTTACTGTGACAAAATACCTGAGAAAAACACTTAAGAGAGGATTTATTTTGACTATAGTTTCTGAGGTTTTTGTTCATGGTTTTCCCAGTTCCTTTGGGCCCTGTGGTGAGGTAAGACATCATGGCAGGGGGAGCATGTGGTAGAGGATGCTGCATACACCCCATAGTAGCTAGGATACGGAAAGAGAAAGAAGAAGGAACCAGGGTCTAAATATCTCCTGTAAGGACACATGTCCAATGACCTAATTTCCTGCATCATCTGTTGAAAATGCTACCTTTCAAGGCATTGAATTGCTTTTTCACCTTGTCAAAGCCAGTTGAACTTATTTGAGTGGATCTGTCTGTGCTGTGTTCCATTGTCTGTCCCTTTGCCAAAGCCAGCCAATCTTGGTTTCTATAGCTATAGTAAGACCAAACTCACATAGTGCAAGTCCACCAACATGAATCTTGTTCCAAATTGTGTAGGCTACACCATTTTGTCTTTCCATCTCAATTTTAGTGGCAGCTTAAGTGTATATACAAGACATCCTCCTGGGATTTTGGTTGGAATTACATTTAATGCCTAGATCAATTTGGGGAGAATTGATATCTTAACTATTTTGAGGCATCTAATCTATGAACATGGTCTCTCAGTTATTACTTCTTTGATTTCCTTCATCAGCCTTTGTGGTTTTAAGGATGCAGTTTTGCTACTCCATATGAAATACTCCATGGATATTAATTAGATCCAGTGGTTGAGGGTATTTTCATTTTCATATCCTTGTTTATTCTCTGTTTATTTGTTATAATGAAAAATGAAAGAAATATGCTGAATTGTGGGTTGCTCATTTTCTTCTTTAACTACAAGTTTATGCTTCATGTTTTTTGAAGTTCTATTGTTAGGTGCATGACATTTAGAATTATTATGGATTCTTACTATATCAATCCCCTTATCCTTAAGTAATTTGTTTTTTTATCCCTGGCAAAATTCTTGGTCTGGAAGTCTACATTGTCTGAAATTCATGCAACAACCCCAGATTTCTTTTGATTAATGTTCGTATGAATATCTTTTGTGCCGTTTTACTTTTAAATTTCTTATGCTATTATATTTAAAGTCCTTTTCACAGACAGCATATACTTATGTTTTCTGAGAATTTCTTTTAATTTATATATAGACTATTTTATGTAGTTCAACTACTAACATGCTTAGATTTAGGTTAACAATATTTATCTATCTATCTATTTATTTATTTATTTATTTGCTTGTTCCCTTTGATTTTCATTCTTAATTTCCCCATACTTGCTCTTTATAGATTACTTGTATACTTTTGTTATTTCCATTTTAGTTTATTAAATTTTAAAATATTTTCCTCTGCATTAACCTTTAGTTTTTGTCTAGAGGTTACAATCTATAGACATAACCTTTTATAGTCTACCTAAAATGAACATTGCATCACGTTAAGTGGAATTTGGAAATTTTAGGCTTTGGCCCCTCCTCCTTATGTTCTAGTCATCTATATGTTACAATCACTGTATTTTGAAATCCCAGTCAAATTTTTGCTTTTAGCCAAAGATGAGAAAAAGAAAACAAAAAGCCCATTTTATTAACCAGATTCATTGTTCCTGCTCTTTCTTCATTCCTGAAGTTCCAAATTTCCCACTGAGAGCATTTCTTTTTCCTTGGAAGAACTTGATTGTTTTGTGCCAGGCCTGCTGATGATGGCTACTCGTGGTTTTCCTTCTTTTGAGAATGTCTGTATTTCGCCTTGATTCCTGAAATGCGTTGTTGCTAGATTGAGACTTCTAGGTTGCCGGTTCTATTCTTTCAATATTTAAACAATGCTGTTGCCCTGCTTGCCTGGTTTCTGATGAGAAACCCACAGCCATTTGAATCATTCTTCTTCTGTGTGTAATATAACACTTTTCTCTGGTTGCTTTTAAGACTTCCTTTTTCTTTGACTTTCGTTTTTGGCAGGGTGATTATGGTATGTCTGAGTATGGTCTTCTTTGAGCTTATCTTGTTTGGGATTTCTGAGTTTCTTAAACCTTAGGCTCGTTTCCTTTCAAATTTGGGATATTTTAACATTGTTACTTCAAGTAATTCTTCTGCACCACACTTTTCCATTTTACTCTTGGATTCTGATAACACAAATACCTTTTGATATAATCCCATGGGTCCTCAAGGTACTGTTCATATTTTTCCTCTCCCTTTTTTTCAGATCGCCTATTTTCTGTTGAGCTATCTTCAGTTTCACTAACTTCATTCTGTCACCTTCGCTCTGCTATTGAGTCTATCCAGTGAGTTTAATTCTTATTGGGCCATTCCTTACATCTTCTAGATCTGTAACTGGACAAGTAGATGAGGATGGTGGGAACTCAACTTTAAAAGAATAATTCTATAAAATGAGCCCATTGTACCGACTCCACACATGCTTTCTTTGCCCAAAAATAATCTGGCCTGAAGGAACCAGAAAAGTCACAGTCCTCAACAAACTGAGGAAGGGGGTGGAAGGTATTGGCTGACAGTGCAGGTCCTGAATAATAGGGATTGAGAAGATGAGGGCTGGTAATCAAAGAAAAGATAGTAGGTTGCTAACAGTTAACCTCTGGGATTGCATTTCCCAGGAATTGCTATAGATTACTACCAATAACTAAATTAAAAAAAAAAAGAAAGAAAGAAACTGACTTGCAAGAATATTTCAGAATTGCTTTTTACCTGCATATTTATTAAAGATATTCAATATTAAAAAAAAAAAGATTACTACTAGTGCTGCTCCTTCCTGCCCTTAGGCCACACAGAGGGAAGAAAGAGGAGGTGAGGAATCCCAGGAACTATAAAAGAGCAAGACACACCCACTCCTATGGGCACCCAGTTCTGGGCCTCACTTCTCTCTGCAGAAGTCTTTCCCTGTCCTTTTCTTAAATAAAACTTGCTTTCTACACTTGCGTCTGTGGGAACAAGGACCGGATGCTGATTTCCAAGACAGGTATCAGATCTTTCCTACTAAGTCTTTGTATCATTCCATTTATTTTCATCATATTCACTCTGGACCATGGTTGTAATAGTTGTCTTTGATAATTCCAATATCTGTTTTAACGCAGAGTTGGCATCTCTCGATTATCTTTTTCCTTGACAGATAGTGAGATTTTCATGATTTCTTATATGTTGAATAATTTGGAATTGGACCCAAGATATTTTGAATATTATATCATGTGAATCTATAGATAATGTTGGTTTTTAAAATAAAAATTAAAACTAAAAATGAGCAGGCAACTGGTATTTAGACCAAAAGTTGCTACCTACCTTCTGATATACAGGTTTTCTTATGATTAGTCTGGGACCTGGACGGTTGTCTACCCCATATTTCAGTTTTCAAAGCTTTTGAAATACTCTCACGATCCAGATCTGTCTATGCATAGTTCTATGGTGAGCTCAGTAGCTCATACACAATTTTATGGTATCACTTTCTTTGGCTCTTTCTTCTCTAGGATCTCCCCCATACACTCCTGCTCCATATGCACCCCTAGGCTATCTGAACAGAAACTCAGGACTTAAGTTTGCTACTCTATCACATAGTTTCTGTGCCTGCCTCTGCTTTGGGGACTGAGTAGCAAAATAAAAGCAATGGGGGCCCCTTAATACCACGGTTCCTCTTACCAGAGGGAAGGGTTTCCTTCTCAGATTTGAGGCTCTTGTCCAAACCATAACATTGCCTGGAATCCTGGGCAGAAGAGAAGAAAAACAAACAAAAATAATTAATTAATTAAAAAATAAAGATTCTCCTTCACTCTTTGTCCACAAGGACCATCTCTCCCACTCCTCAGTACCAAGAGAGCTCCTGTTGGAGACTTTCTTATTTGTACCCAGTGTGCAATTCTGGGTGCTTGAGTGACAGCTAAGAGAAACTGCAAGCAAAAATACACGGGGAATCTGCCCACTGATTTGATGGCTTGTTGAGTTCTACTTTTCTTCCCCAAGCTGTATGCTATCATTTATATTTCAGAATCTTCAGATAGTTATTCTATGGGTCCTGTCAAATTTCCTTAGTTGTATTCAGTAAGAGAAATGTGAAGGGTCTGTTAGAGTCATCTTAACTAGAACTGAACCTCAAAAAAGATTTCTACAATTGTGCTATCTTTTTGCAACTACAAGTAAAACTATAGCCAGCAAATCAGATTAAGTTAAAATGAGCTCTGAAACCGGTATGAATGATTATTGGTTCTAATCCTCAACAAAATATCCCAAGCAAACAGTAATCTTTGTCAGGAATTCAGAATTGCAACTCTTTCTATTTATTTAAGTTTGTCTTTTTTTAGAAAACCATTGCTCTGACTAGTGGAGATGTTACCTGTCCTCCCATGGTAAACATTGGTGCAGACTAACCACTTGATGGACAAGTACTTCTGTCTTTTAAATTTCGTTGGTTTGTGAAGCTTTACACTAAACAAATATCATAATAGATATGTAAAATAACTTCATTTTGGAATTCTAAAACACACACACGCAAATGCACACACTGTTCTTGTATACTATATGCAAAATCATTGTTGGAAATGATAAAAAACAAAATTAGGAAGTAACAAGAACTAACTCAATGAGGTTAATATCAAAATTAGGAAATCTTGAAAGCGGACTTAGGATTCAAATTCAGCTAATATTTATTGAGTACCTACGGCATATTAAGTAGCATATTATATATGATAATTGCAATATTGTTGGAAATGAGGGAAAAACTGAAAAGTAGAAAGTCCAAGAACATTCTATTTTAATATTCAGATTCAACCGTTATTTTTAAAGTTCCTCCTGCATGCTAAATACTATGAAAATCATTCACACATATATAATTGTATTTATTTACTTGTTATTTAACTATATGATATATCTTGCCCATCCAAACTGAACCTCAGGAAAGCATTCTGTTAAACTTTAGTGGTTTTCAATACTGTCTATGATTAAGAATTTTTTGAGAACATAAGAAAATATATACTTGGGTCCCCTGAATGAAGGGTTACAGGGTAGGGATCAGTAGTCACCTCCCAGTTGATTTTGGTGCCCAGCCTTGACTCACAAGGCTGACTTTGGCTGCTTCATTAATTAATTCCCCCACAAAATCAGAGTCAATGTTTACCTAACTTTCCCCTGCATGTACCACCCCATACATATATGCAGCAGTGTAAGAGAGGACATGCACCTTGAGTCCCCAACCTGCCATTGTTAATCATGAAGTCATGTTTCTAGAGGTCGTATCTCCTTCCCTGCTGTCTCTAGTTCCAAGGAAACTGCTTTTTTTCCTTTCACCTTCAGTGGCTATTTCTAGTACCAGGCCCTCAAGTGTCACAATGTGAAATAGTGAAATAGATTCTGCCTAGGTTGAGAGATTACTCCTTCATACAGCAGCAGTAACTTGTTCAAGTTACTGAACCTTGCTGAACCTGTTTCATTAGGAAGCTTCTCTTCACTGTGCTGATTCCCACCGTCCTCTGACTTCTGACCTTTGGTCTTTGGGTACATGTGAATTTTCTATTCTTCATTATCTATAATAAATATCTAATAAGCACCTCTTTGGTACAGGATGAGCCATGACAAATACATGTATACTCACTACCTACCTAACTTTAGCCATGGCAGATATTGTTTGTTGGTTGTCCCTGGTCTCTCTGGGCCCAGCTGCAGCCTCAAAGGCCTTCTAAACACAGCAATCCTACAGTCATGCCAGTCATCAAATTGGCACATGGATGAACTATGCCAAGCTATCAAAAGTGGTGATGTGTATAATCTGGGAAAATAACACCCACGCTCATTCTCATATGAGAAGCATTTGTGAGCATAACCAGATAGAGCGAGAAAGAGTACCTAGGGTACCTTAATACAATGCTGTCCACCTCTCCCTTTGTCCTTCTCTTTTATCTGCTTGAATTTCACATTGAAATTCTACTCTTGACAGTTTTTAAATTAATGCTGACTTCTTATAAGTCCTTGTTAAAGTTTTGCCTGTCTACTTTTCAATAACATAATGCTTTTATGAAGCAAACTAGTATGGTTATTATTTCTCTGTGTCTATGGATCTTAATATGTAAACAGTATACACACACACTATACTATATGTATAACTATATATATATACTTTATATATAACACATATTGCATATATTTGAATATATACCTGCCGTGCATAGGTATATATACTTCTATAGAAATAAATGTGTGTACATTAAGCACTCATACACATATATATGTGTATATATAATATATATAAACATATACATATATTACTCCAGCTCTAAAGTAGAAAATGAGTTGTCATTTCACCACAGTTTAAGCAAATGGAAAACTTAAAAATTAGCTTTTATGGACAAGAAGATTAGATACCTTGCACTCATTATAAAAAGAAGTTGCCCATGGTTTTGCAGCAAGATTTAAGCTAATGTTTGGAGGTAGATTTGCACACATGAGCTACAGAAGGGAAACATATTTTGATCCTGAATTAGAAACCTGAAGAATGGCTCAGATGGCTCCTTGGGAGCTCATAGCCTTAGCCCATTTTGATATTCTGGGAGAAATGAAATTTCAAGTTGACCATGTGTGGTCCCCTCTGGTGTTTCTTGGAACACTTTTGATGTTTGTCACCATAGTCCTCAACTTTTCTGTAGTTGTCCTTGGGAATTGTTGGTCTCTCCAGTCTCTGGCCACCAATATCTGACAAGAGCTGCTAAAATAGTCTCATATTTGGCTTCAGACATGAGCTTAGAGTCCAAGATGCTGATTTTGGTCCATATGAGCACAGATTGCTAGTTGAGAGGAAATTTTATAACCTGTGTTTTGGCCCCAGCAGAGAGGCCTCTGGTCCATGTCCACTTTTCCAGAAAGAGGGAGGACTATTTACCTTGGGCGTAAGTATTTCAGGTGCAGCAAAGGCAGCTTTTCCCATCCAAGCTGGCACACGGTTTTGTTTATCTGGAGAAATCGTGCTCTGTGGCAGCCTGGCAGTTGGACTCAGAAATGTTGATCCTCCATTATCATGCTTCTTGTAATGAGAAGCTCATGGCGACATATGTTTATTAATCTTAGTTAAAAGACACCTGCCCAGATGGTTTATACCTGGGAAACGTTCACAGTCATCAATCCTTCTCTAATCAGCAACTTTCCCGTCCCTCCGGGCATCACAGCAATTTGTTGAGATGACCAAGAGCGCTTTCCCCATCATGCATGGTCCAGGCCTTGCAAGTGAGAAGGATGGAGGGCAGTGAGACAAACTGAGAGGCCCTGAGAGTGAGCGAGAGCTCCTGTCTCCCTAACACACCCTCCTGGTTCCTGACCTTTAGTTGAAGAATTCTTTTTTCATTATCCTTTACCTTGAGTCCTGGTAAAGAGGTGCCCTCTCTGCATCATCTCACATGACGGGCTGTACTGAGAACAGCTGCACACAGCAGGGTTCTAATCATGCTTCCCCAGAGCTGGGACTGACAAAGCAACAGGAGGGGGTGCTGGGCTTTGATTGGAAAGCCTCTCACCACCCTGCATCCATTAGCCCAGCTTCCTGGAAGCCCCTAGGTATTTGTTGCTTGCCACAGAGGCTAGACTTCTATAAACAGAAACATTATTCTGGGGTGAAATTAGCCAAGGTATTAAATTGATAAATGTGATGAGGAGCAGACTTGGTAGTTGGGAGACAGAATAAGCCAATCATCTGTGAAATACACAACAGCCCAGACTATTAGAGAAGGCGAGGTGGTGAGTTGTGAGCCTGCCAATGGCAACATGATACTTCCCTGCATCCCATTATGTCAGAAGGGGATTTACTGTATTTTTACTTCATGCTTCCTTCCAGCTTGTAGGTCGGAGAATTGCAATGTGAGCCTTGATAATTTAAACAACCATCATTAGGCAATGCACATTTGATGTCTAATTAAATCTCTCATACCGCAGGATCACAACCACAGTCTGTCATCCTGGGATCTTTAGAGTCTGCCACATACCAAAAAGCATAGATGTATAAATCTGCAATCAGTTCTCAGAAGGCTGGAGAGCAAGGGATATGTTTCCAGTACAGTGTTCTGGGACTTATGCATATAGTTTCAAAGAATCCCTTCGGAGGGAATAAGGGTTATTGATATGGTTCTAAGAATTATATCCCTCATAAAATATTGTTTAAGGAGAGTAATTTTGCTTTGTCATCATTACCCAAATATTTTCTTACTGATTGAATACTGTGACCTGCCAAGGAGGATTAGAAGCATCACAGAAGACTGAGGTGTGCACTTTGGTTTCTGATTGTGAGTGAAAGGGTAGGTGAATTTATGACACCTTTCATGCTCTCAGACAAATGGCAAAGGCCATGGATTTTATTTTTCTGAAGAAGTCAAGCACTTCAGTGTCATTCTTCCTGCATCACTTCCTGTATTTCCATCTCTGATCACAGACAGAACTCCCTATGTGAAAGTCAAAAACTCTGAACTTATAATTAGGCACACTGGTCCTATGCATGTGAAAACCGCATCCAATAGAGACTCCTTCTCCTGCAGATTAGAATTTGGGGAAACTATAATAAATGTTAGGTTTTGACTTGAGAAATTTACAATCTTTATGAAATAGACACATTTTAACAATGAAGATTCTTTCCAACATTTATATTTTCTGCATATTTATGACCAAGTTTTTTTTAAATAGGTTTTAAAACATCTCTACATAACTTCAGTGCTGTGAAAACAAAAATGAATCTTCTATTTGACAAATTACTTTCCCTGCAAAGAAGATATTGGGCCACATGTACATTTTTTTTTTTCTTCCTTATTTCTGGGGCTGATAATTGGAATTTGAATCTGATGTTGACTTCTGATAAGAACTTGAAAGGTGAAGAAAGGAAAGAAGTTACACAGTGGCAGATTTTGGTCACTTTACCATCCCCTGAAAAAAATAAAATAAACTAGGATGAAGAGTGTTGTTTCAGCCCACGATTCTTGATTTGATGTATAAGGTCATCAGATGGAACACGAAGTAGAGATGGGCTTTCTAACCAGCTGTGTATTTTGGTTCCAGCTGACTGACAGTACAAAGAAAATGTGTCAGTCATGAATATTAAGTGTCTTTCTGGCATTTTCCTTCCAGATGGAAGCAACATGCACATTGTAGCAATGCTTCTTCCAGCTGACAAGTTTTCTTATTTATATTTTTGGCAAATCATATTGGTTTTCAACTGCGATTTCCACCTTCGTACCCTACTGTGTGGTTTAAAAAAATATTCAGCTTAGTTTCTTTTACAATTCTCCACCCCGCAACAAATCTATACAGAGTCATCCCAACACAAGTCCTTTCATAATCTCCCAAGGCCTTCACTCTTTTTCATTTTCTTTACTATTTTTGCAAATACATAAAATAAACTTACCTTTATAACCAACTGATAGCATTATGACCCAGTAGGATCATCAGAATACGGTGATGATATTAATCATCCATATTAATATTAAAGTCTACTGTTGTTAATGTTGTCTTCATGCTAGGCACTTGAAAAATGCATGGTATTCATCATGGTTCTTAATTTCTCCATTAGCTGTATGACTTAAACGTGATCATTTCCAACATATAGATGAGGGGACTCCAGATACAAAAGGTTAAGTAACTTCCCCAAGGCCACAAAGCTAATCAGTGAGTAGCAGAAGCAGGATTTGAAAGCTACTCTTCTTGAATTCCAACCTCATTCTCTTAACTGCTAAGCTATCGAAATTGCATTAACTTGGTGATTCTATTACTCATCATTAATATCTGCCTTGCATTTTTCAAACAAAAATTCAATAGGAATGTAACTATAAAGGTATGTGTAAAGGTTATGTTTGCATTCATTCAAGTTTCTGACTTTTTGCAAATTATATCCAGCCTGGTCTCCAGAAAGCAGAAGGAGAATCATATCTAAAAGGAACGGTTTTATGTTGGGAGACTAGTTTTCATTGAAGCGCTTTTCCCCTACTCTTATCCCCATGGCAACAAGCATCTGTCTGAATTCTCCTTTGCAGTCTCAACCAACTGGGAAGGAGCTGAACTTCTTTAAGGGGCTGCAGCTTGTTGGAGAAGGATCATAGTGGTCCAGCACAGAGGTGATCGCTGTGTATGCCCAGCTGTGGTCTGTTTTCTGATACATCTGCTCATGGCTTGGAGATCTTGGGAAGGAAAAAGGCAATGTAAACCCCGATTGCCATCATAATAATCTTTGATGGTACCATTAGCATTGATAGAAGATCTGTTTCCAATCTATTTGTTACCTTGCAGAAGCATTAAGATTTGTGCATTTGAAGCCGTAGTCACCACAACTAATTTATTCAGCATTTGTTCAGCCTTTAGTTTGTCTAAGTCAATCACTGAAAATGAAATCTTGCCTTTTGATTTGTTGCTGGCCCTTATTTGAATGGAAAAAAGGAAACTTCACATTTGAACATTTCAAGCCTCGTCGTATTTTCCTTTTCCACACAACAGCAATAAACAGATCTTGGCAAAACCTCAGACGCAAAAGAAATTTTTTAAATGAATCATACGGTCATTTTTTTTCTGAATGATATGGCAATAAACCAATAATTCAAGGGATCACTGAACATTTAGACTTCTAAAGCAACAGTATCTCAGATGGGTGTTATAAGGAAGCATCATTCAACTTAATAAAGTTTCAGAGGTTAACTTTTTGAAGAAAACTCATGTCTTTGCAATGTCAGTGATGACTGAGAGAAAATTTAATAGATTGAAGACATAGGCCTTAGTGATAGAGAGATAATCTTAGACACCTTGTAATTCTGAGATGTTGGATATATTACTGGAATTAATCAAGCTTTGGTTTCCTTAATAATGAGAAAAAAGTAATAATTGGCACCTTGCAGATTTATGTTCAAAAATAGGACTAAGGTATGCAAGAAGACAAAGAAATGTCATAAAATGGTAATTTAAGAAACTGACACCTGCTGGGGATTTTTTTTTTTTTTTTTGTCATTACTATTTCCTGGTGAGTCATGGCATTATTACTTGTCTATAAGGAGAACTGATTGGATCAGGTTTCTTTGGTAGGGCTATTGGCCAGGCAATAATGCAGTGGGCATTATGTGTTAGCACTCTGCATAATGAAGGTGTGTCCTTAATTGTCCGAGAACTCTGACTACAACTGGCCAGACATCAAACTATGCAAATCAATAGGCTGAGGACATCTGCAGTCTTTCAAAGCCCTCATGTTTAAAAATCCATTTAAAACAGGGAGAGGGTTGGCCCTTCAAGGGAAGATACTCAGAAAGATCCAGTTGGATGAGCCTTTTAATTATATCTATTGACCCTTCTACTGGAAGTCACCCAGTTCCCAGGCAAGGATGCACAGAGGAGATTTTAGGCTCTACTTTTAATCTAAACGAAATGCTGCAGGGTAAAGCAGAGCCCAGATGCTTGCAAAGCCACGAGGTCCGGGACTGCACTGGTACAGGCATGGTCTGATGGCAACACGGTCCCAGGAACCGAGTCCTGCATCAAGTTCTCATCTGATCCCTTCATTGCAAAACTGGCAAGCTGCGATCCCCTGGAGTTACCCAGCTGAGATGAGAACAAAGGCAGGAAAAATAAACAATTTGGTTAATTGAGTTTGAAAGGTAGAATTGCAATAAGGGACCAATAAAAGGTGTAATAAGAAGGACATTTAAAAATTCTAATAAACCTTGAGGAGATAGTCGTCTTGGAGCTCTGAAAACAACAATAACAACAGAGAGCTGCAACATCACAGCAATTAACTAGGGATCTATTTAAGAAAGTGGTTATGGGAAGAAAGTTAAAGTTTTTTTTTTAAAGTTTTGTTTCTATGGCTTCAATAGTTCAGTTAGCTTTAAAGGGTCTTTCAGAGACCCCTGTAAGCATTTACCTGTCATATTGACCTTAAGGAAGTCACTTAAACTCCCTGAGCCAGCGTGTTCCCATCTGCAAGATGAATACAATAATCCCTATGGTGTAGAGCTAGAGAAAGGAGAGGAGATGTGTGTGTGTGTGTGTCTAGACAAAGATTGTGGGTTTGAATTACTGCCCCATAATAGGCACAAAACAAATAATAGCCTTTATTACTATAGGGGACATTATTTTTATGATTCTCATATAATTTCATTTTCATATCAAATCTGTAAAATATAAATTATTACTTTAATAATTGTATATATAGGTAGAGAAATAGAAATGAAGAGATGATAAAGTGCTTATCCAGTATCATGTGACTTGTGTCGTTTATGAAAGTAGGAGCTTGCCTCATTTCCTCTGACCCCAAATTGTTTTCTCACGGTGCTGTTATCAAGTATTTGAACAATGATCAAAACATTGATTTTCTTGTTAAATGTGTGACCGTACTGTCCCAAAGCATTTCTACTGCAACTATTCCGAAGAACCTATTCATCTAAGGGACTCAGTGTCTGAACAATTAGAGTGTTGTCTAAGTTTAGGCAAATTCTATTCTTCATTCTTACAATTCTGTGCTTTTATCCCAGAGTCAAAATTTTGAAATCCTCAAAAAGATAATGCATAAGACTTTTCCATTCCTGGGAACTTTTTTCTCTTTTCACTTGTATATCATAGTGCACAGGATAGAAGCCAACCAACAGAAACAGCCCTGTCTTCCCATCATGAAATCTACCATGTACCTCTTCCCATGTGGTAATGATGAGCAAATTGAAAGCCAAATATTTCATCATGATCTCCCATCTCAAGAACTCTCCTCTTACTGTCATCTCTGTACTCTCTGAGCCGTCAGTCTCTCCCTTTCCTTGCCCCACTCACATTAGTACATACACATGTCTTAAAAGAAAGAAAAAAAAAAAAAAAAGACGCTTCTGGTGCACCTCTAGTTAGTGCCCTATTTTTAATTGCAAGTAAAATATAAAGGGTGTGTGCAACCACTTCCCCAATTCTTTCCTTATTTACTACTCAGAACAATCCAGTCATGTTGTCCTCTCCTTCCTGCACAGATATCCTGTGGTCCCTTCCTGGTTCTTGTGTCGTTGGGTGTTTCCTCAGCATTCAGCACCTTGTCCCCTACAGGGTTTGTTCACACTGCTCTTGGCTTCTGGATCAGCACATTTAGTTTGTTCTTTTCCTATCGACCTAATGGGCTCTTCCATCTCCATCTCCTTGTCTGATCCTTCTCTGATAATCTCAAGGACATGGGATATTGAGTATCTCTCAGACTCCAAGTTCCTAAAAGATTTGAGATGCATACTGATATTTTGCACTTAATTATGAATTAGGTATAAAAAAAAGGTAGACTTAAGTCCTATGCACAGATGCTGTCCAATATACCATATGGCTTTCAAGGTTTGTTTATCCTGCTGCTTGAGTGGTGTTTATTTTCTCACTTGATTTGTTTTCCTATTTGAAAACAGCTGTCAGAGTTGTCTTTATATGGTATGTGTGTTTGTATTTTAAATATTATTTGTGGGTCCACATTTAGCATGCATTCTCTTACTTAATCTTATAAACTGCCCTATGAAATATTCTACAAATAAGGATATAGGGGTATAAGAATAAGGTGAGAACAGTGTGGGACATCTGAGTCATGATATATCGGAATATGCTCAATTTGTTGTTTAAGTGGTTATTGTCCCTTTATAGGCAGAAGCCAGGGGTTTGAAGTTTCAGTGGCTTATCCAAGTTTGTACAGTCCAATAGACAGGACTATCCATACTGCTGGTGTTCTTAATGAGCATATGATCTCATATTTCACATTACTTGAACAAACAGTGATTTGGGTCAGACACGGCCATTTACTTTGCATTTGTAAGGATATCTTCATTTCTAATAACAGAGAATCCAGGCCAACTAGAATAAGCAATAATGGGATTTAGCATGTCACATGAACAGAACTCTAGAAATACATAATAGCAAGATCAGTTGCTCAGGAATGTCATTAAGGACTTAGTCTCTCTCCGTCCTCTGTGTTGGCTTCATCAAAAGGCAGTCTTTCCTTATAATTGCAAGATTGTTGAAGTAGTACCGGAGGTATTTCAAAATACGACTTTGTCCGGCAATTGATTGAAGAAATTCTGCTCCAGAAATTCATGGGGAAGGAAAATTTCCCCAGTAGACATCCTCTGTTTTAGGTTTTTATTATGCATTATGGTTATGCATAATAGTGGAGTTAGTTTTGACATAATCACACAGCATGGGATATAATTTGCTCCATTGTAGTCCCCAGTGCTCCCTCTTTTCCACCCCTTCCTCTTTCCCCTGTTCCCCTTCCTCTACTCTACTGCTCTTTCTTCTATTTATTTATTGTTTTGATTGGTGCTTTAGAGATATACATAAAAGAGGAGTTCACTGTGGTGTGTTTGTGTATGTACATAGCATAATTTGGTCAATTCCGTTCCTCCCTCATCCTGTCCTTCCTTCCTCCCCCTTAATCCACTTGCTGTCCTCCACTGATCCCCCTTCTGTTCTCATGGAATATTCCATATTGCTATCTTAGTTTGCTCTAGATTCCACATATGAGAGAAAACAGTTGATCCTTGACATTCTGAGCCTGGCTTATTTCACCAGTTCCATCCATTTACCAGCAAATACCATAACTTCATTCATCACTGTAGCTGAGTGGAACTCCATCATATATACATATCATCATCCCTTGTCTCATTGACAAAACTGACTACATGGGGCTGTGGCTGTGGCTCAGTGCTAGAGTGCTTGCCTAGCATGCGTGAGGCACTGGGTTCGATTCTCAGTACCACATATAAATACATGAATAAAATAAAGGTCCATTGACAACTAAAAAAAAAATATTAAAAAAAACTGACTACACGCCCACCTGTGAACCAATCCTTTGCAGCAATGGGCCCATCATTAATGACCTAGATTCCTCAGGAGTGGCCTGATTCTGAAAAAGGTAGAAAGGAAAGAAAATCAGAGTGTGGGCTGCAATAAAAAGGAAAAGTAACTGTTGCAGAGTCAAATAAGAGGGTCTCCTCCGTTGCTCAAGATTAATTCAGTCACCATTACTAGGACCAGATGTGTGTGTTTTCCATTTAGAAGCTTTTTTCTCTTCTAACAAAAACTCCCTTTTGAGAAAAACTTTTAGCTTTTCTTCATAAATATATATTTTTTTCCAAAAGTCTTATTAGTTACTGTGTTGGCAAGCGCCTTAAATTAAACATGCTTCCTGCGGTAGTGAGAATGTTTAATTATCCATCATTGGGTCTGTGACTGTTCTGTGTAGGATTCCAGTTCTTCAGAATGCACTAGTGTGCTCAGGGACTGAACACATTCCCAAATCATCCAGAGGCTCATACAATTTTAAATTTTTCTCCTTAGAAACAAGTTGTCTGAGCTATATAATCTCTGATCACAACCAACCAGTTGAACATCTTCCAATGACATCCCCTTGTTCATAGTATCTGTGACTCAGATGCCCCCATGCTGGTCTCACCTCACCCTTAAATATAGAATGTTCATATTCTCAAGTATTTTCCCATTGTTCTTTTCTATAGCTCTAAAAAAACTTATTTTCAAGTGGCATAATAAAGCCTCACTCACTACAAAGTACATCACCATTTTGTATATTGAGTTATGCTGCAGATCAAATCTTGCCCAGGTTCACACAAGAGCACAGAATCTTCCACTCACCCAGTAACACAGGAACAGGCCTTTATTCTATGGCCCTGACCCTTCATTTTACTTTATGATAGGCATTCCCACATCAAAAGGATTTTTCAATTGGACTCCAATCTCTTCCCCCAATGCAGGCTGAACAAGAGTCTGCCAGTGTCCCATGTCCCAACCATTCAGCCTCTTTCAAATCCTCTTAGCATCTCCTCACTATAGTTGTTACTTCTTAGAATATAATAAAGTGAAAAATAAAAGCACTTCTTGTCTTTGTAGAGTTGGCAATTAACTAATTAGCCCATTAACTCATTGAGCCAGATTTGTACCAGTAAATTCAGGGTATTGGGAGGAATAGTAATCCTTTAAGGCCACTGGAGCAACATTTGCAGTTAATGGGCCCATATCCCTAACTTACTACCAGGGAGGGACGGGGCATGGATAGGAAATGGAAGCCATTAGTCCTCACTGTACCCAGAGGGGCAGGTGAGAATGACTTTGTACAAACTGATGAAAAATGTGTTTTGTTTTGTTTCCTTTTAAAACAAACAAAAGTAAAAGACTCAGAGTTCAAGCCAAGATTGGAACTCAGTATTCTAGGCCAACAGCCTTACATTCAACTTTGAAATCTTGCCAGAACATGCACGTGTGCTGACAGAGACCCAGTACTCAGAGTGGGGAAGTGTTGTGCTGGGGCCTGGGCTGGGCTGGCATCTAGCTGGACTCCTGATGGCAGGAAAGGAAAATGTCATTGTGCTGCTTCTGTGTGATTTGCTTAAGGAATCACTTAGTAAATCATGTGGAATATACCCCCAGATGATGTGTGTGCTGGGGAGGGAGGAATTTTTATGAAAACCACATTTCTAATGTAATTCATGCTCCTAGAGTCCACGAGACTGTGGAGGTAGGTCCTACCCTCAACAGTTTGCAGCTCATTTGAAGGAAACCTATTTAGGAAGCATCTTTCTTCTGCCTCGAATTGTACCTGGGCAGGGATCTGGGGCAGTGTCTGAACTGTGGGATCACAAGCTGGTAGACTGCAGCAGTTCATCAGTTGCCAGCGACAGCAGTATCCCCTGGGCCTTCTTCTCTATCGCACCAAAGCAAATGGTTTGGAGTAGCATTGCCGAATTCTGCGAGGCCAGATGTGGGGGTAGCAGTGGTAGCTGTGGGAAAGCACGAAACTTACTGCAACAGAGAAAATTGAATTTCTTTTTGTTTTTACATTTTTTAATTTGTTCTAATTAGTTATACATGACAGTAGAATGCATTTTGGCACATCATACATAAATGGAACGTAACTTCTCATTCTTCTGGTTGTACATGATGTAGAGTTACACCAGTCATGTAGTCATATATGCATGTAGGGTAGTAATGTCTGATTCATTCTACGATCCTTCCTACCCCCATACCCCTCCCCTCCCTTCACTCCCCTCTGTCTAATTCAAAGTACTCTATTCTTCCCTAGTCTCCCCCACCTTTATTGTGAATTAGTCTCCACATATCAGAGAAAGCATTCAGCCTTTAGTCTTTTGGGATTGGCTTATTTCTCTTAGCATGATATTCCCCGGCCCCATCCATTTAGCAACAAGTGCCATCATTTCATTCTTCTTTAAGGCTGAGTAATATTCCATTGTGTACATATCTCACATTTTCTTTATCCACTCATCTGTTGAAGGGCACCTAGGTTGGTTCCACAGTTTAACTATTGTGAGTTGAGCTGATATAAACATTGATGTGGCTGCATCACTGTAGTAGGCTGAGTTTAAGTCCTTTGGGTAAAAACCAAGGAGTGGGATAAATGGATCAAATGATAGTTTCATGCCAAGTTTTCTGAGGAACCTCCATACTGCTTTCCATAATGGATACACCAATTTACATTCCCACCAGCAATGTATAAGTGTATATTTGTACCCACATCCTCACCACCATTTATTGTTGCTTGTATTTTTAATAATTGCCATTCTGACTGGAGTGAGATGAAATCTTGGTGTAGTTTTGATTTTCTTTCTCTAATTTCTAGAGATGCTGAACATTTTTTCATATATTTGTTGATTGATTGTATTTCTTCTTCAGAAAAGTGAATTTCTATAGAGATATGTGGGTCTGGTGGAAGCCCCAAATGTCCCTGCTGTAGCTTCTGAGGCCATGCGGTACATGGAAGAAGGTGCCTCGAGTGTTGGAGGGCACAGCCTGGGGCTTACAGACAAACATAGTTCTAGACTTACACTTATTACACATACAGAGACATAAATCCTCAAGGTCTCTGTGTCTGGTGGCTCCCCCACAGATTAATCACAGTCAGTATTGGGAATGAAGAGAAATTGACTTTTTCTTCCCTTAAAAATAATATTAAAATCTCTACTTATATCAGTTCTCTGTGCAATACTCAGGTTACCTCAGCTGTGCACGGCACTCCAGGGATCTTCTCTTATTTTTCCTGCTATTGTGATCTGTTCTCTCAAGGTCCATCCTTCAATGCAATTTCTGTGCCAAATAAGGAGGAACACTTCCATTTTGACAGTAAGTTACACAGAGTGGAGTAGAAATCACACCAGACTCTTGGAGGGAACTGGGAACTGTGTAGAAATTTAGCAAGAGAGAAGCTTCAGTGGTGTTCTATGCACACACAAAATAAGGCCGTGAGCTAGGATTTAGGACACAGGTATTACAAATCATTTTTTAGGTACAAATCATTTTATCTCTTTGTGATCTGTCTTCCTTTTTGAAAACTCATGTACAATTGTATGCATGTATTAACAACTCACCTTATTCTACAAAGATTGGAAATGGTGTCTTAAAGTATGCACAGGCATGCACTTAGAAGTATGTTAATGAGAAAATCGGTTTAAGGGAAAAATAAAATGAATCTAAGGTTGTTTTGGACATAACTGATCTTACTTAGTAGAGGTGACCAAGAATGTGCCTTGGAGCTTTCCAGCCCTCAATGACAAGATCTAGATGGTGATGACGGCAATGACAGTGATGATGATGATAATGATCAGACAGGTAGCTGATATTTATCCATTGTTTACCCTGTGCCAAGCACTGGGCTAAGTAAGCTTGTTGCTAGCATTAAGACATTATATTCTCTCACAAACGCAAATAGATAACAATGATTATTCTCATTTCTCAAGCAAGAAAACCAAGATTTGACCATATGACAAAAATACACATATTTTCAAAAGGAATGGTATATAGGACTTGATGTTTCTGCATGAGTCTCTAACAAGGAGTTACAATGTAATGTAGTCATCAACATCCTCAAAAATATCCCTATGGTAAAACTGGGACAGCAGGAGAAAAACAATTACATTGTTACTTTACATTTATATCTAAGTAAAGTTCAGTTTAAAAAATTCCATTAAATGCTATGTGGTTTTGTTCCAAGGATGCAGGACTCTAATGCTCTGGGTATATTTTAGGGTATCTAGAAGCCTGGGTCGTTCTGTCTCCTAAAAGAAATGTTTCACAAATTCTGTTTCAGGGCTTCTATTAAGTATGTATCCACACTTAAAAATATGTAGAATTACAAGTGTCTGTATCACTCATCAAGGGTAAGGCCACGGCTAGAGTTGGGATGGATTCTGTCTTATGAAGGCAGAGACCTACAGAACTAATAAGCAAAGAAGTCACTGTAACTTCATCCAGAGAACCTCCACAGACAGGTGAAGACCTTCTTCTTAAAATAATGTTAATATTTCCAAGGTTCAGAATAATGGATGATTGAAGTTAAATTAATTTATATATTTATAAACTCATCAAAATTTTGCTGAACAGGTACTAGAGCAGATATTAAAGGCATAATGGAAACAAAATAGACCAAGCCCCTCTCATCATGGAACATAGGTCCCAGAAATAGATACCGATAACGTAGGAAATGCTTTAAATAAAGTGTAGTAGTAGCACCTTGAAAGGATGGACGTGTTGACAGTGTGAACATACGGAAGAGTTTCTGCTTCCTCATGGGAGCAGATTATAGAAGACTTTTCTGAGGAAATGACTCTTACAAACAAACTGGGAAGAATATCAGAATTTAGTCTGGTTATGACCACTATAATCAGTTTGGAGAAAAAACTACATTGTAAATATTATATTTACTTGACTGACTGAAAAATATCAACAACAGTAAGTATCTACTGCACATTCAGTATAGTTTAGATGTGAGATGTCCTCCAAAAGCTCATGTGATACAACTCAAGAAAATTTAGAGTTGAGATAATTGGGTTATGAGAGTCTTAACCTAATCAGTAAACTAATCCCCTAATAGGGATTAACTGAGTGGTAACTGAAGGCGGGTAGGGTGAGACTAGGGGAGGTGGGTCTCTGGGGGTGTGCTTTTGTGGTATATATTTTGTTCTTGTTGAGCAAAGTGTGCGCTCTCTCTCTCTCTCTCTCCTTCCTGATGTGAGTTCCTGAGCCCCTGTCCTCTACCATACACTTCCACCGTGATGTTCTGCATTATCTTGAGCCCTGAGCAATGGAGCTAATGGTCTGTAGATTGAGAACTCTGAAACCCTGAGCCCTCAAATAAACTTTCCTCTTCTGAAATTGTTCTTGTCAGCCTTTTGGTCATAGCAGGAAAAAAAAAAAAGGCTAACTTAAACAATATTTCTGGCAATAACCTGTAGTCTTAGGTAACTGAATGGGTTGACAAATATGTAGGATAAATTAACTATCAATCAATTTAATGTTGATAGTTTCATTGCAGGAAAGATTCATGTGTTCTTAGATTTAGACAGATTCTAGAATGTTCAAGATTTTTCCAAGCTGGTATCTGCCAAACCTGCATCTTCACTGAGTATGACTGCCTGTGAGATTCTCTCTTTCATAGGTCTCCCCATGGGAGCAGTATCATAAAAGGTAAAGTGAAGGTTCTGGATCAGATACCTGGGTTCAAAGTCAACCTGGACCTTGATCAAAAGGCTTAAATTCTCTGTGGCTTATTTCTAAGCACCTGGAAAATGGAAATGGTGAAGAATAAGTGAGATAGCACATGTGAAGCTATAAGCACAATTCTTGGCACAAACACTCAAAAGTTGACAGATGCTGACTATACTTTCACCCCAAACTGAATACTACCTTCCACAATCCACCTCCTTAATTCCTTATTGTATCACCATCCACATTATGTGTTAAAGTGTGTCCTCTAAATATTCGTACGTGGAAGTGCTAGCCTCTCGTTTCTCAGAATGTAGTCTTCTTGGGAAATAGGGCTGTTGTAGGTCATTGGTTAAGATGAGGTCACAATGGAGCAGGGTGGGCCCCCAAACATGTCATTGGTGTCCTTCTATATAGGGGAAATTTGACATAGACTTGCATGCAGAAAGAATGCAGTATAAACCTAAGGCAGAGATTAGGGTGATGTAGCCACAAGTCAGGAAACACCAAAGATTGTCAGGAAAATACCAGAAGCTGGGGGAGTTCTGAAACTGATCCTTCTCTCCACTTTCAGAGCCCCTGATCTTTAATTCTGCCCTTCAGAACTTTGAGACACTAAATGTCTTTTCTTTAAGCCACCCAAGTATGCTACTTTATTGTGACAACCCTGGGAAATGAATGCACCTTGTCCCAAATCCCAAGTAGCAACCTCCCCTTCATTCCCTTCTGCACCTCCATCTACCACTCCTAGCCATCCCCGGCTATCTCATCTCACCCATCTGCCCCTGTTCTTCCCATCTCCCCTCTGTGCTGGGCTCAAGCCTAACTTAGCTCAGGGGTGTGAATCAATCAAGATTCAATCAAGGAAATAAAACCTCTATGCGTGTTAAAGAATTGATAGCAGGAAGAAGAACTTCCACAATTGTGAAAGGGAGAAGCTTGGAACATAAGATCCAAAAAGGAGAATTATAAAATAAAAGAAAATTTGCCGATTAGTCCTGGTGTGCATGAAAAAGTCAAGATTGCAAGAGCTGTTGAAGCCCGGCATGGGGATCTGACACAAGGGGCCCCGCAGGTGGTTGGAGTAGAAGCCCCGCAGAAGGCTGCTGACTCCTCCTGGCTTGTTGGCTCTGTGTATTCCCAGTACGGAGCTGACGTGGGCCTGAAGGCACTGCCATGCCATCAGCAGAGAACAGTCAGAAACATTGGGGTAAGAGGGGGCACGTGCTGTGTGCCTGTCTCTGCCTCTAGCTTCTGGTGACCTCTAGAGTGCAGTTGCTGCTGCCTCCCAAATCCTCCATGCCTTCCCTCGGAGGCCATTCTACCCTGGAACCATACAGACAAAGGGATTCTGAGACTTGCACCACTCCCAGGTTGACAGTGAATCACTAGAGCTCAAGCTGTAAAAAACACTTCACAGCCTGGTGGCTTATAACACACATTTATTTTCTCACAGATCTGGAGGGCAGAAGTCAGTATTGCTGAGCCAAAGTCCAGGGGTAGGCAGTGCACAGTTCCTCTGCAGCTCTGGAGAGACCCATCTCTTCCCGTCCTGGGAGCTGCAGCATTCCTTGGCTCCTGGCCGCGTCACATTGGGCTGTAGGTTCTTGCTCCTTTTTGTGTCTCTCCTGTGAGCTGTGAGCTCTTCGTAAGTGTTGAGGCATCTTTCTCTGTCCCAGCCACTTACTTTGGCCCAGAGCAGTTGTGAAATCAGATTTGGTGGATGATCCCGGGTGATGGGCTATTGCAGTTAATATTCTACTCAGCCACATTGGTTAGAAAGTGCTATCATCATGGTTTTTATGTAGCTCTTTAATAAACCAGAGCTCCTCGAACAGTATGGTGTGAAATCTCACTGATTTCAGCCTTCTCTGGAGCCTGAGGGGCCCAGATTTACCTGGAGCCTCTGGCCTTGCTGGCCTCATCCATTCTCCCCAGTGGGCTGTACAATGAAAGCCATTCTCCACATGTGCCAGTCCATGAGAAGTTGGGAAGCAGCGTTGTTTAGTAAGATTTTCCATTGCTGTGACCAAAAGACCTGACAGAACAATTTTAAAGGAGGAAAAGTTTGTTTTGGGGCTCACAGTTCCAGAGGTCTTCGTCCATAGATGGCCATCTTCATTCCTTAGAGCCCAAATCAATGCAGAACATCATGGTGGAAGGGTGTGGTGGAGGGTGAGTGGCTCAGGACATCACATTAGGAAGGAGAGAGAGAGAAAGAGAGAGCTTTCCACTCAACAGGGATAAAATATACCCCCAAAAGCATGCCCCCAGGGCCCCACCTCCTCCAGCCATACCCTACCTGCCTATAGTTACAACCAGTTAATCCCTATTAGGGGATTAACACACTGATTAGGTTAAGGTTCTCGTAATCCAATCACTTCGTCTCTAAACTTTCTTGTGTTTTCTCACACGTGAGCTTTTGGATGACAACTCACATCTAAACCATAACAAGCATTCTAAATAAAAAAAATTTAATCTTCTAGTCTATGTTTTTTTACATTTCCGGAATTCTAATAGGAATTGAAATGCAGTGTAGTGTGGAAGAATAAACACTTTAATAGAGAAAGAAAGGCTGTAGCATTGGGCTCTGCCTCCATTAACACCTTCTGTTATTGTCCCTACCAGGTTACCTACCTGTGACTCAGTTTCCTTTTTATCACATGAGAATAGCAGTTACATCTAGCCCCAGGGGTAATCTGTATGGAAGTACTTTCTGTACTCCAAGCCCTGATACAAGAGTTGATCATGTGTTATTGATTTGGAAGCAGAAATACCAATCCAGCTCATGGAGTCTGATTGGTTCTATATAACAGTTTTGGAAATTTGCCATTTGGTTCCTTTGCTGCTCTTCTTTTTTCTGAAATTCCCAAGATAGGAGACACAGGGCTCCATCTCCTATAACATGTAAGCAGGCTTGACCAGTGACCTGCAGGTCAGAGGAGATGGTCAGAGAGTAGGGGCAGGCATAGGGCCCAGTAGCCATGGAGCCTGGACCCACCAGGAAAGGCACAGGGCGTGTGGCTTCCTCAGCAGATGCCATCAGGGGCTGGCCTCCTCACTCCAGCTTTCCTTTCTGATCCTAATTCTCCAGCCAGTTCTACAAGCTCTCCTTTACCTCCTCTTCCCTGCCCTCCCAAATGTCCTTTTCTGCCTTAGGTAGCTAGAGTTGGCTTCTCTTGCTTATCCTGAAAAGCACAGCTAGGATAAGAGCTTAAAAACTTTTAAAATATAAATTCTATTCTAAATCAAAGCAATATTCTTTTAATAGTTTTGATAAAAGTTTTATTTTATCTAAGATTACTATGTTACTTTTTTTTTTTTAATCAGACTTTCCTAAGCCTCAATCAGTTTCTTCATCTGTAAAATAAACTTTCTTTATTTTAGGATTGTTTTGAACAGAGATTGAATTTATCAATCAACAGATATGTACTCAGTGCTTATCATTTGTCAGGCACTGTCCTGTATTTGGGGTACATGTAAAACATTTAAAAAATATCTAAAAACAAGTGTTTCATAAAATGCAATGCTTCATAAAACAAACTAAAGAAATGGTATTTGAAATGATTGTCATAAGCCTTTAACTGAATACACAAGGAATTCAAAGCTCTAATGTGCAGTGAACGTGTATCAGTGGTGCACAATGAAAGTGTGGTTATAAATGTCATATTTTAACTGTAATTTAGAAAGGTAATCAATGCCTAGATATACTGTGAAATATCTATTATGAGCTCTTAACTGTGGTAGATCAGGTAAATGACTTCCAAGAAGACACAATTTCTGGTCCCAGGGGATGTAAGACATACATGAAATAATAATTTAGAGTATGTATCAATCTGACAGTGCCAAATGGAACAGAAAGTAAGAATTCTGAGAACAAAGGGGAAAAGAGACCACTGCCATCCAGCTGGGCTCTGTTTTAAAAGCAACAGAAGAGTTATTTGAGCTGAAGTTTTAGTATTGAAAGGATTTGAAAAGGACTTTTGGTAGTCATGAGTGCTGTTGACAGATATTCACTCCCACTTGAGCCACTGGCGGGATTCTGCGTCCTGAGGCTGTTGTGGTTGGGTGGAACCGTGTGGCTAGTTTTGATGAATGAGTAGAGGGAGAAGGAAATATGTGTCACTTCCAGGTCAAAGCTCACAATTGTGGCTTCCTGGTCAAAGGTCATAATTGCCAGCATGAGTCACCAGATCTCACCTTCCTCTGGCCTGGCAGCCAAGATGTCCTCCATGGCTGCATTATCAATTGACTCTGGAGTATGAAATCGAGGCTAGCTCCCTGCTAACTTATGACAGACATTCGCACAAAAATAAGCCTTCGCTGCTTTAAGTTACTGAGAGTAAGGAATTGTTTAGTGAGTGCCATCAAACCAGCCTAGCTGACTGATGTAGCAGCACTTAGAGGAGAAAAGGCAGGAGGGAAAGCATAGAGTTGGGTGTATGGAATCATCAATAGGCCAGTTCTTCAAAAAGCTTAATTTTGAAAAGAGACAGATTCTTTTTTAAAAAAAAGAAAGAAAGAAAGAAGAAAAGATGAGGGATCTTTTGGCGGAGAATTTCACATTGTCAGACTAAGGGAACTTCTTTTAGGAATCTCCGGTTGGTTTGAGTAGAGGATATATACGTGAGAAGTCAATTCAGTGATTAATATGAAGGAAATGGTCCCTGGGAATTAAAACAGGGACACAGATGAAGAGAGCCAGTCAGGCTACTACAGGGTACAGATGGAATGCAGAGAGGCAAGAAGTTGTCCTAAAATGATGGCACAACCCTCCTTGAAAACACAAAACAGGACACAACAAAATGCACGCTGACCTGGGGAGAATTTATAGATTCACCTCTAGCCGTTTGAGCTATTGCTTAATATTTTAGACTCAAGGAAAAAGCTCTTGGACCTGGGATTGCACTTTCTTCATGCCTGAGTTACGGTTCTTGTTAGCCCTGTAATAATGTATTCTTTTTTAAAAAGTGAAGTCTAGTAATAAAATCTTTATTTTAATCCGATGCTAACATGACTCTTCCTAACTGAGAGTTATGTTTGGTGAATTTAAGGAACCCCAGAAAAGAGTCAGGCTAAGAATTTAGAAAGATAAGTCTGGCAAAGGGAACTCTTATGGATGAATGTTTTAAAGGATTTCCTAAAAATATGCTATTTCATTTCCTGTCTTGTTTTCCACTTTTAAAATTGAAACTACTAGTTTTCAAATTTTAATTTCTTTAAGTGCAATCTGGAGACACATTTAAAAATGCAGAAACCTTGGGTCCACTGAATCAGCAAATCTGGTGGAGCAGGGGTCAGGAACTTACTCATCACGAAGTTGCTCAGGTAATCTATAGGCCACACCTGGTGCTGCCTCTGAGTTCTCATCCTGACCAGGAGCTCCACGAGGCCTGGGCTGTGTTTTATTATTTGGGATATTATTGCCACTTACTGTAATTCCTCCACATTTAAGACAATACTGCATAAGACTTATGGACACTGGCTTTGCAATGGGAGAGAGCTGGATTTCCATGTTGGCTGTAGCATATACTAGCTCTGTGACAAGAGCTATAACCTGTTTGATACATTGAAAGGTGAAGATATTGACACCTTCCCCCCGGAGGCTTACGGGGCTTATATACACTTATGAATCTATAGACTTTGGCACAGTGCCGGGGGCTGGGCATTTGGAGTAGATTTTGATACTGTTGAAACCAGCACACCAGCTTGCTTACATTGGGGTTCCTGGCTGTGATAGTTTGGAGGTGAGGTGTCCCCCAAAAGCTCATGTGTGAAATAATGCGAGAGAGTCCAGAGGAGAAATAATTGGGTTGTTTGAGTCTTAACCCAATCAGTGAATTAATCCCCTGATGGGATTAACTGAGTGGTAACTGAAGGTGGGTAGGGTGTGGCTGGAGCAGGTGGTCATTGGGGCCGTGCTTTGGGGATATATGTTTTGCTTCTGGGGAGTGGAGTCTCTCTGCTCCCTGACCATCATGTGAGCTGCTTCCCTCTGCCACACTCTTCCACCATGATGTTCCCCCTCACCTTGAGCCCTGAGGAATGAAGCCAGCTGTCTATGGACGGAGACCTCTGAAACCGTGAGCCCCCACATAAACTGTTCCTTCTCTAAAATTGTTCTTGTCAGATCTTTTAGTCACAGCAGCTAAAAGGCTGACTAAAGCATTGGACAATGGTAAACCTGCCAAATAGATTCAAAGTCAGCATCCATACCCCTCCAAGACTGAAACCAGGTAAGAGCCGATTTAGAAAATGTGGTTTAGATCTGGGGGCTACCGCAAGGCATCCTGGCTCTGCAGTATGACAAGGGACAGGATGGTCCTGCAACGGTGGCTTGTTTAAAGGCACAGTAGCCTTTCCTATCAGGCTGATGCAGTTCTATTTAGTTCTGGGATCTAACCAATATGATTGGAAATCCCTTCTGTGTCCTTTAGTCAGGGAGGGAGGCAAAGGGGTGGAGGAGCAAAGGAGGAAGCAGGTCCCTTTACTCCTCTCACCAGGACTGTCAGGAGAGCTCTATACAGGCATTTTGGGGGGCTTTTACATGTATTATTAGTGCCATAAAATCCTGACTGATGAGAATGAATGGACATTTATTAAGGGCTCACACGCGGGATCTCTGTGCTAACCCCTGCGTGTCGTGACTCATGGAATCCTTACAGGAAACCCTTGGAGGTTGGTGCTGTTCTTATCACTAATTAGACACAAGGATGGTGACGCTCCAGGAAGGTTAAATCATTTGCTCAAGTTAGCAGTGTCAAAGGTTGGTTTCTGGCTACTAGGCAAGTCTTAAAACCATGTTTCAAAAGGATTTCTAGTTAAGTTGATCATAGAGGGGAAGTGGGGATCACCCAATGTGGGGCCTCGGCTGCTGACCTAGAACTTGGCTGTGTGTTAAAAGGTGAGGGTATTGCATGGCTTTACCTAAGGGAGACACTATCCACAACACAGGCAACACCAATAAATGTAGGCAAAGGCTTAGCAATTTTTCTTCTACTTGTGTTAGTAAAAAATAAGAAATTATAGTTTAAGTTTTCCTGTAGTCTTAATTATAGGCTTCTGAGCTGTAAACAATACACTAATATGAAGACCATCCCCAAACAAGCTCTCTGGAGACTCCCGACTGTCAGATCTGTTCAGGACAGGTGACAAGGAAACAGTGTGCTGTAGGCAGCAGCACCGGGCCCCGAGACAGTGTGAATCTTTTTTTTTTTTTGTTAATGAAGTAAAATGAACATTTTTCCTGGTGTAAAAGCAACAGCAGAAATGAAAAGCCATTCTTGTTACTTACCTCAGGGCTGCAAAGGAAATATCCATTCAGCATCAGCCAGGAAGCTATAAGGCGCCATCAGGCAGGGAGGACCAAGAAGAAACGGCCCTATTTTTAAAGGGCTTTTTTTACTCCTGATAGGCTTTGAGCCCTGTTCCTGAATCATCTTTGAATCAGAATAACAATTCTTTTCACCCACTTGGCTGGAATGTTAAAAAAAAAAAATCTTTGGAAAATGTTCAATAAATGCCTTGAGTTCTATGTAAATAGAAAAAAAAATGTAGTTATTTGTGAAAAGAATATCAAAGAAGAGCTTAATATTACTCTTAATTTTTTCTATATTGGGAAGCAAATGTATTTATTACCAAGTACAAAGAGGTGGAATTATTTCATAGAATAGAACCTACAGTGGCTGCAACATGGTAGGCATTTAAGAATTTTTTGAATGAATTAATGAATAAAAAACATGTACAGGAAACTTCATTAAAAACAAATTAGAAAGTGAGGCACATATGATAAATAACTGTTGGTACCTCCCATTATAATTTAGTCTTTTGATACCAAAAGAAATTCTTTTTTTAACACGGGAAGAATATCAAGGCTTGAAATCGAAGATGGAAGCATTAAAGAAACAGTAATGACCTGGCTCTTAAGCCCATGTCACAGCTAGGCTAGCAAACTCCATTTCTATTAGATTGGAAAGTACGTGCCCAGAACAGACTTAGGTAAAGGGGCAATCTTAGACAAAGAGCGCCTGTGTTTGGGGTATGAGTCTGGGATCTTCCATGTGGGCTAGGGTGGTATAGCTGGAATTAGGGTCTGGGGGATAGCTGGGGTGAGGCACATAGCCTTTCCCAAAGTCACCTTGACTCAGACATCATGAGGTCAGAGGCACCGTTACCCTGGCCCAGCTGAAGAACACCAGCTCTTTTGTTTCTTAGCTTCAATTTACAACCCCCCACCCCCAGGACATTTGTCTAGCAAACTTTACTGACGGTGAGGGGTGGCTGAGGGGGCTCACATGACAGAATCACACATAAATTAGTTGAAAAGTTAATATAAGCCATCTTTATCCTTCAGATCTCTCAGTCATCTGCCACCGGAATCTTCTTGCTGGCCAATATATCCTCAGATGCCTTCACTCTGAAACGTCGCCTGTCATTCCCTGTTTCTTTTGTGAACATTTTCTTTCCTTTCTACTTCTCTTTCCTCCAGATTCAAGTTCACTTCTGTAGGAAGTGGTTGATTCCTTGTTTTAATCTGGCCCCGGCCCCTCTGTGCTAAACCTAGAGCTTCTACATAAAAATGCACACCAATGTAGATCTGTTACTGAGCAAAATACTTTCTGCTGAAAAGGATTCTAATTTGAGTCTGGTAACCTTTCAACATGGTTTTCCTCCTCACTAACACATGAAGATGCAGGTCTACACGGAAAGACAGCTTGCTTGTCGACAGTCGTTTACCTGGCTAACAGTTCCCTTTTATTCTTCGAACTCTGGGATATCTGTTAGGTGAAGCTCTGCTCATTATAAAATTGTCAGTTATGGTGTCTTTTCCTCTTCAGGATGTAAGGAGTTACCTTTGTATTAAAAATGAACATGCACACACTTCTCAGGCATCAGTCTGAGACAGCATCAGTCTCAGACAGTGGGGACCCATCTTTGATATCTGACATAGGAGTTGCTAAAAAGTTCCCTGTCTGTGGTGATTCTTGCAGGTTTAAATTCAAGGGGATCTGGTTGGGGTTGTTAGGTTCCTATCATTACAGCTCCTGGGGACTGGGTGGTCACAGGTCCTGCCTCCTTTTGTTGCTCTTTTCTGAACCCACTACCAAGGAGATCAGCTCTGCCTCCTTTCTAATTTTATCTCTGGTCTGGCAGAGGAACTATATTTAAAGCTCTTGCTTCTGAGACAGTTGGGTATCAAGATCAATTTTGCAATTTACTCCCAGAAAGATGGTAGCATAAGTGCAGGTTTACCAACCCCACAGCTATCTTAGGATCTGACAAAAAGGAATAAAAGCAAAAATAGGAAGGCAAATGTTAAGAACACAGAAAAAGAGTTTCGTATGAACTCTGTATCCAACTTTAGGAGAATCTGTGTCACAAAATGCAATGTGGACTGAATGGGATGGTGCTAAAAGCTGTTGACATGCAACTCCCCTTCCAGAGAAGACTGCATCCACCCATGTACCTGGCACTCACGTCCTCACAGCACAATAAGGAGCAAGACCACTGGCCCACAACCCTTTGCTAATGTGCTGATGCTTCTCCTGCCTCTGCTGTGCAGGGGCCAAACAAGTATTTGTTACAGATATTTGTCATTTCTTTCTCTACCACCCAGAGATCTCTTGACTCTCCACCATGAAAACAAGGGAGTTAGTTCAACTGTATCTAACTTCTTCCACCACTCATTCTACCTCCACTTTAAGACTTTGGCCTTAACATCACTCTAAGGCTTTCTTACATTTACATCTGGACTTCAACTTAGGCCAGGTATAGAAATTGTAGAGCAATTTTTGATTTTATTCTCCAGGAAGACTCTAAAAATGAAAAAAAATTAAAAAGTCAGCAAATAACATGTATATTGTGATCATGTCAACATTCACAGGTGGTGGGATTAGAAGGGAATGTATAAGGATTCCTTTAACCCTTGCAAGGTCAAAGGATTCTGCTCTCCTGTACCCCATCTAGTCCTTAAAAGCACACAACATTTTATTATTGATTGCTTCACATCTAGTTTCAACTTTCTCTTTCAGCTTGTTGTTTTTCTTAGAGTTGCTAATTGTCTTTGTTTTTACCTTATGGAGAGAAAGATTCTCTGCCGCATTCATTATTATTTAACACATTGAACCAGTGAATTTTGGTGTTTGTTGAAAGGGAAATAATTTTATCTCATATATTTTTCTTAAAGATATCTGAGTTGTCATCTTTTCAAATCTTTCCCTTGCAGAGTAGGTTAATTCCAGGGTATAGGTCCCACCATTTCCATAGATCTCTTCTTATTTATGTTGAGATTTTTTTTTCAAATACAATTAAACCTTTTACCACAGAAGGTGTTGAGGAGGTAAAATTTTTGAGGTAATATTTTTATTTTACCTGTACACTTGATCAATAATTTGCCTAAGCTTAAAATTATTTTCCCTTGAAAGTATGAAGCTACTGATACATTGTTTCTGTATTTCAGAGCTCTGATGAGAAAATTGTTGGCCATTGGGTTTTTTTTTTGTTTTTTGGTTTTTTTGGGTACTGGAGATTGAACTCAGGGACACTCAACCACTGAGCCACATCCCCAGCCCTATTTTGTGTTTTATGTAGAGACAGGGTCTCACTGAGTTACTTAGCGACTTGCCCTTGCTGAAGCTGGCTTTGAACTTGTGATTCTCCTGTCTCAGCCTCCCTGAGTGCTGGGATTACAGGCTTGCACCACAGCACCCGGCTGGCCATTTGGTTTTTAATCCATGTGGCTCCTCTCTTCAGTCTCCTCCTCTCTGGAAGCTTTTGGATCTTCTCATTATATTTGGGGTTCTAAAATTTCATTTACATCCCTTGAATTCCACAAGTCTTTTCAATTTGAACACACAATTTTTTTAGGTTTACATGGTACTTATTTTTACATTTATTATTTTTTCCCTTTTAGTTTCTTGTTTCTCTTTACTTTCTATTAGGAATTTTTTTCTGAATGAGTAATAAAATCTATATAATCCATCTCTCCCTCCTTTAAATTACTTTCTCAATATTCTCTGTCTCCTTACTCTTCTTCATATCTGTAAGGTTGCCTGGATCCCATCCTTTTTCACATCTACTGATTTTTTTTCAGGCTTATTACATATATACATCTATGAATGTAAATTCATTTCTAAGAACTCCTTCTTGTCCTTTTTCCTAGTATCCTATTCTTGTTAAATTGATACAATAATATCTCATGATAGTCATGTTTTAAAAGTTCTCTTTGATTCCTTAAATTACCTACTTCTTCCAGACAGTTATTCTGTTTATTCATTTTCCCCTTAAATGTTTAGTAATTCTTTATGGATCTATTCAAATTTGTCGACAAAGATGAGGCTCTTTAATGTGGATAGATAATGCTGCTTTTCTCTGCCATTATGTTTTTCTCCAACAAAAAGCTCCCTTGCCATAGTTTTCTAGTGCTGCAACAACAAAAATACCACAAACTAGTGACTTAATCAACAGAAATTCATTCTCTCATGGTTGTGTACTCTAGAAGAGCAAACTCAAAGCCTGAGTACAACTGTTTCCTCTGAGGACCATGAGGGAGAATCTGTTCCTTGCCTCCCCCCAGCTTTTGGAAGCTTCAGGCACACTTTGGCTTACACATATTCGTGTTTCCTTACACTGTCTTCCTTCTATACATATATGTCCCTGTGTCCAAATTTTCTCTCTTTGTAAGGACACCAGTCATACTGGATTAAGGTCCATTCTAATGACCTCATTTTAACCTGATTTATCTGCGGAAATCTTACTTCCAACCAAGGTTGCATTCACAAGTACAGTTAGGACTTCAGTGTCCTTTGGGGGAATACAGCTCAACCCATGACACCTCTAAATGGGAGATCAAGGATAGTTAAGTTATTTAAGTTACTTTTAAGACCAAAATGAATTTTAAAGAAAGAAACTTGACTACACGTGCTTTGTCCAAAAGCAAAATGCCATGAGCTGACTGATTCTGCCTGCTCAATAATGGCCCCTCTCCAGTCCCAGGTGCCCTTTTGGAGGGGTAGGGCTCTGAGGCAGGACAGAGCTGAGGGTCCTCATCTGTACACATGGCCCTAGAGGAAACTTAATCCCCAGGTTGTGGCTTGGAATGACCTAACAAGGGAGCCCTTTTAGAAGGTCAAAATCAGTGCCTGAATGACAGATCCTGGTGCAGCTGTGGGAAAGCACAAAAATGACCTGTGGAGTGATAAAGAGGAAGGCTTTAAAGGACATGTGGGAAGACCTGGAAGAACTCATTCCTGTAAGCCTAGAGGGCACCTTTCGAAATTCAGAAGACAAACGATAGGTAAATAAAGAGAGGCTACTCCTTTTGCAACCATGAATTCAGCTTGAGGAACCACTTTAAAATGGATTTGCTGAAAATCTATGCAGTTCACATCAAGGCTTAGTTCAATTTGTTCTGGGGGCACCTGCCAAATAATGGGGGCCTGAGTCTGAGAAGGATCGTTGCCTTCCTGAACCAGGGATTGCTCTACAGTGATGATTCTCAATTCAAGAAACAAATGCATGGCAGGACATGACATGTGGGGACCCTGATCATAAGCAACAACTGTGCTGCCCTACTCACTGACCCTCCACCTCCTGACCCATCTGGGTGGGCCCTGGTTCCAGGACATCAAGCTATCTAGAAGGAGAAGGTTCATGTCCCCAGTGCCTCAGAAACACCCCCACCTCATAGCAGCAGAACTGTTACCCATGCTGACTCTTCTTCACCAGAAAAAAATATTTCAGCTCAAAGCTCAGAGGGTCTTTCTGCATTTGTGTTAAGGTGATTTTGGTATTTTAACCACTCTGATAGGATGTGTTGGGGACACTTCTATTCCTAGATTTTCCCTGTGCAGGGGTCATAAGTGGTGCTCTCTGTTTTGCTGGGCCTGCATTTCCAGTCGTTCCTGATTTGCTCCACTTCTGCCTGAGTACAGCACTAGACTCTGCCTTAATCTTGTGGCTTGAACAGAAAATTAAAACAGCCTCTTGCACTGAAGTGTCTTTTGTGGTGCAGACTGTAACACCCTCAGCACCATCAGGCTTTCAGCAGGAGTCCCATGCCTCCAGAATGAATGGCTCTCCAAACCCCCCCACCCCAAGGGTCATTGCCTTTTAACTGCCATGTCACCCTCCATGGCTGTTTGGGTGTATATGATGTGGCAGAGGAGGCAGATAGCCTTTAAAATCCATTGGAGGTCAATGTGCTTCATTATATACACAAAGCTTTGAATTCAGTCTTAACCTTTGATGAAATCTGCAGCGTTGGGATTTTTATGCTACAGCTGACACAGGAAATCACAGGTGCAACTAATTTCAGTTTTGACTTACAATCACTGTGGGCTCCTTGAATTTTTATATGAAACTCTCTCTTTAACTTGGGTGTAAAGTGTCAGAAGTCTGTAGCGTGTCTCTGGAATGTACATTAATGGGTAATATTGATTTGTGGAAATTAATTACTAAACAGCTCTCAGCACCTGTTTGGGAAGATTCGAGAGCCCCCTTGTGGCGACAGCCTGCCTAAATTGAAAACCAGTGAAAAGCTTTTAGGTATTTTGTCCTCTTTTTATTGATATCCACCCCCTTCCCCTTTTTCATTACATTGTTTTGCTTGCTTTATGCCTTTAACTGTTTTTCATTTAGATAAGCATCAACATAATATACCTCATTTCAACAAAGGATGCAGAGATGGTAGCAGGTGTCAATTTTAAAAGGACCACTGACTTTTTTTTTTCTCTCCCTGATTATCACCTAGAGAAATCACCAATGCAAAGGATAATTTTTAGGGAAGTTCACAAAGCAAGAGAATTGCAGTTACATTATTTTGCCTCTTAAAGGATGCCCCCTTTATTTTTAATGCATGTATTGATTGCACAAATGTAAAAGTCACCTTTTGCAGCCCCAAGCTACATTTATCTTGAAAGTCTTAAAGATTATTTCCTCAGATTTACATATAGCAGAGGAGAGTGGGAAAATAAGTGTCTTCGTTTGAGTGTCTTAAAATCTTTAAGAAATGAATGTTGAAACCTATTACCTCTCTCATGCTTCAATCAGGCCTGAAGAAAAATATTTGCAACTTAAGGTCACTGCTCCACACTTGAATTGATGAAAGAAGCACTCAAGGAGACTCTGAGACAGAGCGGATTGATTTTTTGCTGGGAGATTTCAATGATCATGCATATATTTTTTGTTAGATTTCTGCTGTTGCTTTATTAATTAGACAGAATTACAACAGGGCTTCTGAGCCTGCTGCAGCTGAAAGCTCCCACTGAGTGTCCATGTGGTAAGCTGGGCTTCTGGAACAACTCATGCTAATTCTTGTGAATAAATGGATTTTGGAGAGAACCTGATTAGGGACCCCTAGTACTTCCAGGGTAATTCGGTTTCCCCTAGATTCATTTGTGGAGTAACACTGGCATCTAATCACAAATGAATTACTAGCCCTGCCTGTTGTTCCAAGTACGGAGACAAATGTCATAGATGGGAAATAAAGAAGAAAAAGAGAAGGGAAAACGAGAGCGAAACCGCCTGATGTCTGGGCCCAGAGAGAGCATAGGGAAGTCAAAGATGGCGTCTGGCCTGTTTTGTAAGCACAGGTGTGATTAGCACAGTGGTTATGCTGCGTGGTGGGGTGATGGTGGCGGCTGCGGTGCACAGGTAATGCTGGCCAAGATGAGATGCTGAGCAGCAAGTGCTTCCTTCCTTAGGAACTGCAGACATTTTCAAGCTCTGACACCATCCTTCCTGGTCTTTTTTGATACTGAGTTTCTGAAATGTATAAGGTCTTTTAAGAATATGCATAAAAGGGGTCGAGGAGGTAGCTTAGTGGTAGAGCACTTGCCTAGCATGCATGAGATCCTGTGTTCAATCCCAAGCTCTGTAAAAAATAACAACAAAAAATCCAAATATTATGGATAAAGCTACAAGAGTCGTCTCCATATATTATATAATTTTATATACACATAGGTATTAGTGAAACCTCCAGACTTGAAGAACGAAGTGCTAATTTCATGTTATCCTTGAAACTCTTAACTAGATTAGAACAAAAGTAGATGACAAGGGATAGTCACAGATGACAGGGTCAGCTCCTCAAGGTCAACCTGTGTCTTGGGCATATTATATCTCAATAACCTAACAGAGTGCTTGGCATAAATTACACAGTCAACAAGCACTTTACTTAATTTTTTTTTATTGGTGCAGTATAGTTATACACAAAAGTGGGGCTCATTGTGATCTATCTATACATGCACAGAACATAATTAGGTCAGTTTCATTCCCTAGTACCCGCTTTTCCTCCCAGAACACCCCCCTTGTCCTCTACTCCACTGATCTCCCTTCTATTTTCATGAGGTTCCTTTTTAATTCCTTTTTTCTCTGAAGCTTCCACATATAAGAGAAAACATGACCCTTGACTGTCTGAGTCTGGCTTATTCAGCAAGTACTTTTGAACAGACAAACTAAATGACCACAGGAGGCGGAGAAGGAAAAGAGAAGTCTCGCTCCACAGCTCTTACTCTTTGCCCTTGGGGAAATCCTTTCATACCTCTGAGCATCAGTTTCCTCATCTGGAAAGCCAGAAGAAAAAGATTCCCGTTGCTACCTCTGACAGGATCATGTAGTGAGATAAAATGAAATAATGGACAAGGGAAGTATTTTTGAAAACTGTAAGATCATTATACAAATGCCAAGCACTATAGGCTTTTTTATCACCAACACAGCCTATTTAATATCCCCAATTCACTGGGTTTAGGCAGGTTATGGGGCTCTGGTGTTGGAGGAGAAAGGGGGGATATTGAGCATGCAGTGCACCTATGCTGAGGACCCAGTAGGTATCAGCTATCGCTGGGCCATTTACATTCATTATTTGATTCAGTATTTCCCACAACTCTACAAAGTAAGCATTCATACTTTGGCATATAAATAAGATGAAACTAAGGCTTCCAGAGGTGGCATAAGCTAACCAGTTCACATTGGAAATAAAGTGAGCCTAAAATTGGAACACAGGTCTTTCCACCTTGAAGTCTATTTTCTTTTTACTGCATCTTAAATGAGGTTTCCAATATGCATGAAATTATGCACTCATGCTCTGTACAAATGAGTACCTTAACTTGAACTTGCCTTGAATTTTCTCTCCCCAAATAAAGGATTGGGAACAGCCAACTTCAGGATTCAGCAAGCTTCTTTGAACACTTTTCTGAGTCTTTGTAGCATTTCGTATGCTCCCCCTAACCCTGAAAAAAAGAAAAGACCTACTTTAAAGCCAAAAAGAAAATTATAGCATTGCATGAGCTTTGGCTTTATCTGAATTCTCTTGCATAGCTATTTCCAACCACCCTTTATTGTTCTGAGACTACTACAGCTTTCTGCTTCTAGATTCCTTGGGAGCATTAAAAGCAAATCCAACTGCAGTCCCCCTTGTCTCCAATACCCTTTCCTCCAGCATACATTTGTCACACCTTTTTGTGTGTGTGCTGAGTTGAGGGTAATTATTTCTATGGCTTCCTCTAAGCCATAAATATCTTGAGGACCCTCTGGACACATGCTCTTGTGCTGAAGTAAGATGGAAGCCCTCTGTGCCTCCTGCTTCCTGTCCACATTGTCCGTGCAGTATGCTGCCCCTCTCTCATCTGCTGCCGCCTGCTCGCAGGTAAACACAAATTCTTCACCCTGAAAGGCTAATTTTGTCTCTTAAGTTCAACAAAGGCTGGGCCATTGCATCATTAAGTCACAAACTGCATCTCCAAGACACCCTGACTTTGACAAGATGATAAAAGAGACTGTCACAAACACTCTCACTTGTGAAATCACAGTCATCTAAACCCTGGGCAGCTCACAGGGTTGTTTTGATGACTAAATTGGTCAATGCAAGAATATCACCTAGCACTAAACTAGGGCATAGTATGCACTCAATAAACGTTAACCATGTCATTATTATTAATGTCAATTTTTATTTCACCCAGAACTTCTCCTTGTTTTCAATTAGCTTTCTCCTAGTCATCAGCTAGGAGGTGGCCTCTGGGGTTGTCTTTCTTTGTGGGATCCCAAGGGGTGGAATCCAGTTGGAACCTCTCAGGAATTTTCTTTAATATGCTAAAGTGTTTACATAGTACTGATAGCAAAATCCTTAAACACAAGAATCCTTAATGTAAGAAGATGGCAAACTCTAGACAGAGATTTTTTTTTTTTTAATTCTTGTGATGTTTTAGGAAATTGCATCAAAGCTGTCAGATGTAGCTCTAAACATGGGAACACATGCTTTGCTCTTAAATATCCTGATTTACTGCTTTTCCTTTCCAAATTGGCCAATGCTAAACAATTGCCACAGGAACACCTCATCGTTTCTACTGTGTGTAATTCTCACATTCCCTAGAAGCAGCGCCTGAGAAATTAGCTAAGAAGAGAGCATGGTGAACAGAAGGGCCTGATAACACAATCAGAGTGTACTATCTGCTGTTCTGCTTTGCCCGGCTGGGATTAGAGCTGTGAGTGAGACTGAATGGGGCCTTATCTCACTCCAAGGCGGTTCCAGGCTCCAGGTAGATACCCACATGCATAAACCACTGCTTTGCAGAGCGACTTGAAATGTCCTAGTGCCCAAATCCCAGTGATGCAGCGCAAAGCAGGGCTCCTCTGAACCAAATAATCACGGAAGTCCCTGAATAATGCATGAGAACAGGACCCTCCCTGGCACAGTGGAATCTATGCTGGGAGGAGCTGGACTCAGCAAGATAGCAAAACAAGCCCCTGGAACATGCATTCCCTGAAATTTATTCTTGCGGCAGCCGCTTGGGGGAAAGTGAAAGCAAATGTGACAACGGCCCAGAAATCATGGCATTTTAGCGAGTCTGAGGCTCAGAGGTTCCCTGTCAATATAAGGCGGTGATGTGACAAGATTTAAAATTTTACCTTATTGATAAATACAACTTCTTCCTCTAGGGAAGTGAGGTGTTGACTGATCATCACTGAGAAATAACCTGTATCATCCAGGAGCCTCCTGTCTCCGGCTCTGGTTCGGTTGGGTTAGCATCACCCATGGCTTCTCATAGTTAATGTTAGCCAACACTAGACACTGCAGATAAACTGCCTCTCAAGAGGCCATTTCTTTGAGGACTGGCACCAAACGTAATCAGGTGAGGGCCTCCATCTTTCAGCTCCAGATGTCAGTTTTAATATAGCTGCCGCTCTGAAGAGTGGGATTGGATCCCACAAATATTTAGTCTCTCATCTGATATTCCAGCTGCTCATTGCGTGAAAAACAAATCTTTTTTTGGAAAAAGGTTTCCCTACCATCATGTGTCTAATCTCAGCCTGACTGTCCTGAAATGTCCCTCACAGGCCCTGTTCCCAGTCAGGTACCGTCCTCCTCCTGCAAGGAGTGCACAGAACCTGTCTTCCCCACTCTCCTTTGGCTTCAGGTGTCCATGCTCGTGGCACCCAAGGATGCCAGGCCTCGTGGAATGGCCCGTCTACTCATACTGTGTCTGGGGTTAGATACATGGGTGGAAAGTAAATGCAGTCGTTTTGACAATGAAATGGAAGCAATTCTCTTGAAATAGGAGGAATTCCACAGCTAGGAATTTATTCTTTGCACAAATATTTACAGCTTAGGATGATCATCACATTTTTGTCTATAATCCTCCCCAATAGGATATGCCTAATGGTGCAAAACTTGAATATTAGTCTCATAAATTATGGTACATCCACAACTAGAATATTATGCTCTTAAGAAAGAACATTGTACTCTTATGGAAAAAATAGTAAATAAAACAGAAAAAAAAATTCACCCTGTATTTTTAAGTAGAAAATGCAGGTTAAAAATATACTATACATTGTGATCTCAAATCTAGGAAAGAAAGAAATGCATATAGACTCTGTGTGTGTGTGTGTGTGTGTGTGTGTGTGTATGTTCAACAATGAGTTATCTGAGTGAAGTGGTTATGGGTAATTTTAATTTTCTTCATTTTTACTGTTCTACATGCCCCACATGTTCAACGATAAGAATATATTGCATTTCTTACTGGGGTGGAGGAGAGAGAATGAAAAAAAAAAGGCAAGACCAGCTATATCAAAAATACTCCTGCTTTAAAGTCACCAGGGTCAGCAGTAAGGAAGGACATGCTGGGCCTCTGGCCCCGGCAGGGGGAGGCCCCAGACGTTCCTCTCACCTAAATGCCTTGGCCAAGTGGTTCTGGAAGTCACCATGAGGGAGGCCACAGCAGCTTGGTGGCCCACGTGCCGCGCCCCTGGGCTTCTGGCTGCGCTCGTCTCCTCTGTTTCCTCTCCGGCTACTGGACGTCTTAGGAACCAGTCGCTCTGATGCACACCATCGTTGGCCGGCCCCCTCAAGTTCTTTGTTAAGATACTTGACAGTCATAGTTTCCAGTGTCCCCTTTGCTTAAAACATTGTTCGTAAGTTCCCTAATTTGTTTTCAAGGCTTGAATAAAAGGCCTTTCATCGAGATGTCAAAGGGCAGCCTGATTGCGCGGCGCTCAGTGACGGGCTTCCCTATCAGATGCAGCGCAGGCCCGATAGTGCGCTCCCGAGATAATGAACAATGGGCCCATAATGAGCACGCTGCGCTAAAGGGAGTCAAGAAATTAATTCCGCCCTGAGCATTTGGGAAGTGATTCCAATGCACAGGACAGCAGGTGGAGGAGCTGTTTCACTTGTCAAAATGCACACGACCCCTTAATGTTGATGCACTGTCGCCGGCAGGAGCCCTAAGGTGAGCACCAGCGATATCCTTCTCTCCAGGTGCCCCCAAGTCCACCCCTTACCCTGGCTCACAGTGCCTTTCCTGAGTCACTGTACTTTGACAAAACTTGGTTACCCAGAGAAAACTCTTTTCAAAGTCTAAGGCAGGAGGGATTTCCAGAAATTTATTATATTATATTTCGCAAGATCCAAGAATCCCTGAAACAGTGGCTGATATAATTTATGTATTGATTCACTCCACAGTGGCCAATGGGAGACCCATGATGTGTCAGGTCAGGTGCAGTGTGTTCTGGGGAAAGAAAAGTGAGCAAAGTACACTTCCCTCTCTCCGATCATGTGAAGTCTGTCCAAATGAGAGACCATTCCCTGGTGGCTAGAATAGAGGTAATGGCACAGGGACTCAGGTTTTTTGGGGGGAGCAGGGAAGAAATTGCTTCCACTGAGCATGTCAGAGATTGCTGGGTGGAGGAGTTCCCACTTGAATGATTTTTATGAATATATAAAACTGTAGAGTGCTAGAGATATTAATTTTGCTGCTTGATTTTATAAGGGTTAAGCTGGTGGTGGAAGGAGCATAGTCATTAAACTTCTGAGAGCCTAGCATTTAGTAAATTCTTTCACTTGTCTTCTCATTGGATTGGCAAGTCACAGCCTCATAAAAGGGAATGTGTTTTTAATCACCACAGGCAAAGCGATCCCTGCAACTTCTTACTCCGCCATTCGGATGGAGACACTTGCTCTACCTCCCTTCTCTTCTCTTGCAATGTTGACAGAGAAAGATGAGATGGAAGGGAATGAGAGAAGTGGTACAGAGCAGACCGACAGTCAGGGAGGAGGAGCGAGTAATGACAGATGGGTGTAAGATGTGGCTTGAATCTGTTCCCTGCTTCGTGCCTACCAATACCCACGATTCCGGGCTTGTCCCTGCTAGTCTCTTACCACGGCTTCAGAATGTCTTGGTTTCTGCCAATTCCATCTATCTTTAATACTATTGCTAAATGAGTCTTCCTAGATCAACACTTTTCCTCTTTTAGCCGTTCACAGTTGCATTCAGAGCCCAGGACTGTTTGGTCTCAACTTCCTCTGGCAGCTTAAGCCCCCTGCCATTCATTCATGTTTTAAGCCGGTGGTTAGTGAAATCCACAGCATGAACCTCCTGGCCCAGTCAGCCTGCTCTGCTGATCCTTAAGTGTACAGAGAGCTCTCTCAAATATGCTCTGTCCACTTCTTACCTCTGTAACTTGCTAATTAATATTGTTTTTTCTACCGTACCTCACCTGTACCAACAACACTGAGGGTATATGATTTATTTTTGATGTTCTCCACATTTATTACAGCAGCTCCTCATACATAGCAAACTCTCAATAAGCATATGTTAATTAAGTCACTATCTAATTAAAGGGGCAAATTACACAATGAAATGTTAAGTGAAATAAGTTCTTGAAGCAGTTCAGAAGAAGAGCAGTAAGTTTGATATTTAAAAATAAATTGTTACTACTTACCTGTTGTATGAGAATTTTTGACATAGAACATGTTTGACATTTTGACCTAAGTTTGCGTTGACTGTGCCTCTCTATGTATCATTGGCCATCACAATTAAATGACAGATACATTAGAGATTCTGTCTTTTTACTCTTTGACCATATTTTGTACGTTACAAAATAAAGTCAAGATTATTTTTAAGAGAGAGAAGGGAAAGGCATTTTCAGGAAAGGCAATGTTAAAGTGTATTTATTTTGTGTAATTATCACTTTTTAACCTAGTTATTTACTAAAACTCGACTATGATCAGGACTTTGTGCTAGTTGCTGTGGGACATGAGGGCCCAGGTACAGTTATCACAAAGGAACCTAAAATCTTGGATGTGATTAAGTGTGATAGGTGGTGCAGGAGGCCTGTACCTAGAAAGTCAGAAGTGGCGGAGACGCACCCTGAGTTGGTCCAGGAAGGATGAGCAAGGTACTCCGGAATAAAAGAGATAAGGACTGTCAAAGTGAGAGAGGGCAGTTTCACCTTTGGTTGTGTTTAGAATTCTTCAGTGTGCTTACCTTACAGCAGAGCAGGGGGCCAAAAGTGGTCCTAAACCAGCCCTGGAAAAGCGTGTGCTCCATTTCTTTGAGCTGTGGTAAGCCATGATGGCCTGCATAGTAATAATCAATTAAAATAATTACTAAGTAACAAAAGTACCCCACTCTCTAATCTATCTGAGTATACAAGAATTTGCCAACATTACCCTGTGGCCACAGAAGGACAATTCTGAAGTGCTCCAATCATTTGGAACTTTCTCAAATGAATTCACCTACGCTTTCAATGAAGTAGGTGGCACAGGGAAGCTCTGTGGACAGAACATCTGGTTAGGGATTGCTCTGGTCCAAGGAGATTGGCAGAATTTTCCCTTCACTTGGTAGTTAGCATATCTCTCACTTTACAAAATTATTGGGTGCCCAAGATCTCTTTGGGGACAAAGTCTTATTAATTTCTGTGTCCCCCATGCCTAGCCCCAGTGCTTGGTAAATAGAGGGACTCAAATGTTTGCAGAGTTATGAATGAATGAATGGGTAGATGAAGGGAATACTACTACTTTACTTATGTTTCTAATACCTGTGGGAAGTTTGGACCAACTATTAGGATAAATGTACGAATAAATGACATCCTACATAGGTTTAAGAGATTAAAGGAAAGGAGTCAATGAAGGCTTTATTTTATTTTATTTTATTTTATTTTTTGGCTACCATAACCCTTAGGTGTTGCTTTTCCTTCCTCTCTGTTCTTTCTTTTATCATTTTAAAACTGATTTTTCCCTTCCATTGTACTGTTGAACAAGTGAGGCCTAAAAATCAAGTTTCAGAATTCAGTTGTACAGAATCCTTTAAAAACTTTCAGTAGAAACTGAATTGGTAATTATGGGAGCAGATGAAAGAACTTCTGTTGTTCTGGAGGGGGAAGTTGTATGAGTCGGCCCTCTGTCCCTGTGACAAAATACCTGAGATAATCCACTTGCAAGGAAGAAGGTTTCTTTAGGCTCACAGTTTCAGAGATTGAAGTCCATGATCTCTTAGCCCTATTCCTTCTGGGCTTGTGGTAAGGTAGCACCCTGGTGGGAGTGTGTGGTGGAGCAAAGCTGCTTACCTGGTGATGGCCAGGAGATTAAAGAGGCAGATGGGCAGTGGCCAGGGTCACAATATTCCCTTCAAAGAGCATGTCCCCAGGAACCTCTCTCCCTCTCTTTAGGCCTCACCTTTTAAAGCTCCTACCACCTTCCAGTGGTTCCAGCTGAGGCCAAGCCTTCATGTGTGGGCCTTTGGGGAAGGTGTCAGATGCAAGTTATAGCAGGAGGGGACTCATGCAAGGGAAGCATGTCTTGTCAACAGTGCAGGTAGGAGGATCCCCTCCATGTCATTGATTATTTTTGTTGTTTTCTGTCTGAAGGCCAAGAAGCAAATCAAAATAGAGGAAGAAATGAGATGAGAAAACATATTTAGTCAAATTTTCAGTTGCTTTTTACATTATTTCCATTTTTTTTCAACCCTTTCGGTTTATTTTTATACGTCTCTCATTTTGTGTCCTGATTGCTTTGCAGGATGGAAAAAACAAAACACATATAAGAAAATGTCTGACTAAACAATTCCCAGACACCCCTAGCCATTCCAATACAGGACCCTGGGATGGGACAACTCTGCACTCATCAGTGTAAATGTCCCACTAGTACACTTCCATGTCTTTGTGACAGAGTTCGCTTTATTTCCAAGTTGACTTCTTGGGCTGGTAGTACTCAGAGACATTTGAGATTTATTTTATTAAGAAACATCACCCTGCGATTTCACTAAGCATTGTTGAAGGCAATATTAAATGGAATAAAGTTTAACTTGAATCCAAGACCATTTCAATCCCAAACCAGCTTCATTCAGCTCTGAGGTCATATGGACCTGCAATGGAACAAAGCCTCCGGAAGCTCTCAGGCCAGCTTTCCCAGTGAGACCAGAGCCGCTTCATATCCCAGCAGGTTTCAGTCAAATCTTTACACCACCACCCTTTATAATTCACATCTCCAAAAGCTTCCAGCTCTAATGGTTCTTTAAAAACCTAGATCATATTAACTTTGATCCCATAAGTGAGATGGAGACTTATTCCTTGATTGTCCCTGCATTTTTTATTGGTGCTGTTTACATCTATTTGAGCATTTTGTATTTTAACAGGAAAGCTGGAAATTTGTCATTTGTGGCCTAACTGGAGCTCCTCCAACAATATTTCTGATTTAAGTTCTTCTGCCCTGATGTGTTTGGCATCCTTAACCCACTGACTTATGGTATCATCGTGACTGTATTTATATATTTATTATGCAGTTGTTATGTGAAATAAAAGTCTCTGCTGGTGGAATTGACATGTAAGCCCCAACACAGGACTCAGGCAGGATTCACGGTGAATGTCACCCAGTGTCCAGCAGTTGTCATGCCCAATCTGAGCAAAACTTCACCGTCACCATTCCCTCCTGGAACCAGAGGCTGTGTCAGCCATTCCCTGCTTTCCCTACTGACCTTTTAGGACATCTTCTTCCACTGATGGACTCGTCATTCCTTCACCCAGAAAGAGAACCAAGTACTGTAGGATGGTGACCGGCAGCAGCGAGGGCTCAGGCTGGCCCGTGCTTGGCAGTTCCAGTGCAGTTGTCCTCCTCATTTGATGGGCAGCTAGTGTTACTTAAGATGTCCAGGTTTCTTTAGCACATTTCAAAACTGACTGGCTTTCCTACTGAAATGAGGCTATCCATTCGCAACAATAGAATATAGAAAAATGCGTAACATTCAATAATGGAGTTTTATCAATTCCTTTTAAAAAGCAGAATTTTAAAGATTTTTGCCTTTAAAGTCCTTATTTTTTCTTTGCTTTTCCTGGGCTTATTTTCTTCCTCTTTTCTATCCACTTTAGTAGAACAAGCATTAGGGTGAGGATTTCCTATAAAATGAGAGATTTTTCTTTTCATAATGTAGTGACCTCCCTGCCTCTCCCGCAAATGGTTTTGTGAAGGAAGCCAGACCTGATTAAATCCAGGTTCTGTAACTTACTACCAAGGTCACCTTGGGAAGCTTGTTTCATCTCTTCAAGTTCTGAGGTCATCCAACACTAAGTGAAAACAAAGCCCCCCAGGAGCATTGCCAAGCTCTCTGCAGGGTGCCTGGCCTTCAGCATGTTCGCAGCATCGTGGATCTTGGGTGCTCGTCTATGGGGAAAGCATTTGGCATTGAAGCATGCCAGTGAGTTTATCTAAATAAAAAGTTCATCATTGCAACTTCAGACAAAATTAGAAAACATTTGCCCCCACCTGTTGCAAAGCACTTTTTCTAAGGGGTACAAGAGTGATCTGTTAGACAACTTGAGCATAGGATCTCCATTAAATTAAACGTAAGTCTCCAACAATTTGGTTTTTCCTTGGTACTTATTAAGCACCTCTAGGTTCTCTTCCTTGGAATTAGTAAAGTGTTCTTTTCCACTGGTTTCCGCTTCTCTGATGAGCTGCATGTGCCCTCAAAAATGCGTCCTGGTTTTCCTCTTCCTCCTCCCTCTTCATCATCCCCCTGAAAGCCAGGCTAACTCTTCGCCAACAGAGGTGATTTCTGGAGTGGTGCAGAGCAGCCTGGCCCTGTGGGTCTGGCTGCATCCAGCATGGACATGAGCTGTGAGAACGGAGGGGCACGGTGACTTCCCAGCCCTCCCGCTATTTCTTCAGTGTCTCATGTGCCTGTAAGATAGCCTTTGATTTAATTATAGTCAGACCCACCCTTTATTGCTGAGTGCACATAGGATTGATTTGGGCAAATAATACCCATACTGCTTGATAACAGAGATATTTGACAAAATAGAGCATGATTCAGGGATAACCAAAAGTCATTCTTCAGCAGATTTTCTCTGTCAAAATGTGTGTGTGTGTGTGTGTGTGTCTGTGTCTGTGTCTGTGTGTTCATGTCAAGTTTCTATAAAGAACACATGCTAGGATGAATCAAGCACAAATGTCCTGGCTTGGTCCTGCCCTCTGGACACCAGGCTGAGGCAGGCGGCTGCACAATAATGCTTTCTGCTCAGGATATTGTGTACCCTCCTGTAACCACTCGCCAGAATCCAGTCAGATCCAGCACCAGCCTTGGTTCCTAGGTTCTCTGCAGCACTAAGCACAGGTGTCAGGGCAGGCCTGGTGCTCTTTATAGAGCATTTCAGGACTCTTTGTCCTTTGGGGATCTCTGGGTTAATATGATTGACCCTGTATTTCTGCACTGGGCCCTCCTCAATGGGCCGCAGACTAGACTGGAATGGAATTGGGATCAGACTGGCTTCTGTGGAAGGGCAAAGGCCAAAACGGAGTTTTAGAGCAGGAAGACAGCTTGGAGGCCTGGTGTTCAGCTGGCTTCTCCATGAGGCCCTTTCTATGGCTTCCATGACCAATGGGCCTCTAGGCTCTACTCAAACACTCCTAGGAACAGGGTTGGGGTGGGCAGTCCCTACCTTTCCCAGCCCCACCATGCTCATAATCCAGAATAGCTATGTACAGAGAAAACATGAAGGAGAATTTGTTTTCTATTTCCATGGTCTTGGACAAGTCAGTTCACTTCTTTGCATGTTTCCCTCTCAAGTAGTAACCTAGCTACTACAAAAGATTGTCAAAAGGATCAAATCAATTAGCAAACAGTAATAAATTTTAAAATCATGGTGTTTCTGAGTATAAGACATCACGGGCATTTAGTAATGCATTAGAGAATGAGCAAAGGCACCCCTTCCTCCACACATTCTATTGGGGAGGAAAAGAGCAGCACACTTAGTATTGAAAGCTGGTCTGTAGTGCCTGTCTTTGTGAAAATATGCACCCACCCCTCTGATAGGTGCAAATCCAGACAAACGATCTCCTTTGAGCATTTGGCAGAAAAGCTCAGGGATTCCATGTTGATATAAAATCACAGAGGTTCGCAATTGCATCATTAGAGTTGTCAGCTACTGACACTTTGCCTCTAATTTCTTCCAGGAATTTCTATTACATCACAATGCTGCGGGATCCAGTGTCACGTTACCTGAGTGAATGGAAACACGTCCAGAGAGGGGCCACGTGGAAAACCTCTCTCCACATGTGTGATGGAAGAAGCCCCACCCCCGATGAGCTGCCCACCTGCTACCCTGGGGATGACTGGTCTGGGGTCAGCTTGCGGGAGTTTATGGACTGCAGCTACAACTTGGCCAACAACCGCCAGGTGCGCATGCTGGCTGACCTCAGCCTGGTGGGCTGCTACAACTTGACTTTCATGAACGAGAGCGAAAGGAACACCATCCTGTTGCAGAGTGCCAAGAGCAACCTAAAGAACATGGCCTTCTTTGGGCTCACCGAGTTCCAGAGGAAGACACAGTTTCTCTTTGAGAGGACATTCAACCTCAAGTTCATCTCCCCCTTCACGCAGTTCAACATCACGCGGGCTTCCAACGTGGAGATCAACGAGGGCGCCCGCCAGCGCATCGAGGAGTTGAACTTCTTGGACATGCAGCTCTATGAGTACGCGAAAGACCTCTTCCAGCAGCGCTACCACCACACCAAGCAGCTGGAGCACCAGAGGGACCGCCAAAAGCGGCGGGAGGAGCGGAGGCTGCAGCGGGAACACCGGGCTCACCGGTGGCCAAAAGAGGATGGAGCCACAGAGGGGACTGTCACCGAGGACTACAACAGCCAGGTGGTGAGATGGTGACCCCCTGCCCACTCCTTTTTCGGGAGGGGGGCATGAGCAGGTGCACTAACCATCTGTTGGAGAAGTTGGACCATTCAAAGGACCACTGGCTTGATGTGGCTGTATTTGGACATCTGCTTCCTCTTGGTCTTCATTTATATCCAGCTGGAGATTATCTGCCTTGTTCATTTTTTCTTGACATTTTCAATCAGTGACTTTAAGTAGGGTAGGAATGCATCCTACATAGACCACATTCGAAGGTCAAGGAGAAACAGCCGCCCAAGGAAAGGGTCTGTGTGATCTTTGCAGCCTTGTAGGTGATCCTTTGGGGAGCTGGATCCCACAGAGACACCCATGAAAAGCCAAATTATGGCTTGGATGTTCTGCTTCACCTGGTCTGTTTCATACTGTCCCTGTCATGGAAATATTAGTCTTTCAAAGAGAGAGAAAAGGAAGGAGGCTTCTGCCCTTAGATGAGGTTCTACGCCAACCCTCATCTGACTGCTGGTTCTCGTCTTTGAACTCTGTTTGAATGCAGTTTCCATCATAAGTAATGTGTTTTGTTGCTGCAGTTGGTTTTCAACAAAATCACTGACCATCTCTAGAGAACCACATCCCACCAAACCTGGCCTTCTGGCTCTACTCCATGCTTCCTTCTCATCCTTAGGAGACAGAGAGTGGACACAGGACAGGGGTGGCTGTGGCTGAGAAACAAACATTGGTGGGGTTTTAGCAGAACTGCTTATTTACTGAGTACATCACACTGAACCAATTTTAATCTTCAGTGTGAGGAATAAACAATCAATTAAGGGAGAAAAACATCAGGAGGAATAACATGTTTAACATTTGCAAACTAGCTACAGAATCTTAGCTTTTAAAGGAATATTTCAGAGTTTAACCTCTTTGGGGGCAATCCTCTTCTCTGCCAAGGTACCGCCAGGTTTGAAATTCTGCTTATTCCAAAAGAAAAGAGATTTTAAAAAGACCTTGGCCTAAAGAACAGGAGCTTAGCTGGTATGTATACAAAATATATTCAAGGTCACTACATGAATAATATAACCCTGATTTGGGCCAGGAGACACAAACACCATTCACCAGATGGTCATTCCAGAAGTAGAGACAGACACTACATTCCAACATCCCAAATGTTTCTAGCCTGATGTTCCTTCCCACGTGGTCTGCACTTGTTCTTAGACTGCACTACACACAGCAAATCAAGTCAGAGGGTACAGAACTTGACCAAAACACATTGTTTTGTCAAGAGTTTATTTTCACCTTTTCCCAGTCACAAGTACAGTAACCAAAAGTGCATTGGCCAATGGGGGGGAGTAGGAAGGAGGGAAGAGAAAGCCTTTGCCTCCCCTCCAGCCCGAGGCTCAGAGCAGGTAGAAAGTTTCACAAAACGTCGATATGATCAGTGCCTCCAGGGAGCTGAAGAAAGATGAGTGAACTCCCTAAGTCAGATGGAGAAAGCTGTTTCATCAACATCTAACATGTTTGATGTTTAAGCCAGCTTTCTACAAGCTGCCTCACAGTCTGCAGAATGCACTCTCTGGGGCCCAGAGTCCATCTAACCCACCAGCATTCATGAAGAGCTTCCTGCACAGAGGACAGTCCCGCGTCCCAATCAAATACAGATCTGGAGAAGTGGCTCCCATGCCTCTCTTGCTGCCCTTGACTTAGCTGAGGTCCAGCTCCCTTGTGCCACGAACTGAGGGAGGCCCTTTACATACCTTAAGGATGCTCTGCGTTAACAAGGTCAATATTCTTGGTTCCAGTTTCCCAGATGAGAAAAGGGAAGCCCACAGATCATAAGGAGCTTCCCCACGGATTGTAAGGTAGACCCAGCTGACCGCAAAGGGCAGGCTCTTTTCTTATTCCATCCCGCTGCTCGTATGGCAGAAGGGCTCGGGCTGCCTAAAGCCTCCTGCCAATCATGGCCAGATGTTATCCTGAAGTATTTGTCCCTGATCCACGTAGGTGGCACAACTGTATAGCATCAAGCTAGCAGTGATCCAGAGCCGTGCTGCCTTTAGGTAAGTCCCTTCCACATCACCAACTCAGCAATGAGCCGAGATCAATGACTTCTTGGGCACCTGCACTTTTTGAGCCATATACAAGAGTGAGTTAAAAGGGGCCAAGTAAATAGCACTTGTCAGTTGGTAGAAAAATGCCAACCAAATATTTGGGTCTCCCCTTCCTAGTGATTTGTTCCTAAGGTAGAGAGGGAAGGGACATTGCAACAGGGATTAATGAGCAGCTGTCTCCATCTTTACATTTGGTTGTTAGGATCTTGTGTTTCACCTGGAATAGAACGGCTGTAAGTTTTCCTTCTCCCTACCGCTGTGCACTGTGACACACACACACAGACATACACACAATCTAGTGTTGTGTCACATGGAAAATCAAAACAAGCTGGAAAGCATTTGGATTGTTTCTTCTAAACCCACTTTAATTTTGGCAGGGAATTCCGCCTCGCTGAGACACGGAGGCGGCCCCTGCTAACTTCACACTGTTCCTGAGACACCTGGGATTTCTATCAAAAGGCTTCCCACTGCCTTTCTGCTGAAGGCTTGACGTATGGGGCTCCACTTGAGACCAGATAGCAGGATGTTAAGAAGAGAAGCCATCTCTTTGTGTTGGCCCGAGGCCAGCGTTGAAAAAATTAAAAAGATGGACGTGGGCCTCCTCCCTCATATCATTTCATCATAAAGCAGCACAGTTGTCACATCCCTGGGGTCCCGTGTTGATGGAAATGGAAAGCTAGGGAAGCAGCATATTCTCCAGAAATTGGCTGCACACCTCCATGCAGAGTGATGCTTGGGGACAGGATGCCTGTGGAAGGTAACAGGGCCCAAGTATTCACAGAAGTCAGTGGCCTCAAAGTCCCATCCCAAATCAGCTCTGAAGACATTAGTGTCTCCAGAACACACACCCCCCCCCCACAGGGTCAACCCCTGTCAACCCCTACAATTCCCAAGTGGACACCCTTTCCCTTCTCTTGACAAGGTGACCTCTAGTAATCACATTGGTATGAGGTGCCCTGTGTCAAGGGAGAGGGTAGATTTTACTAAGAATTAAGATACACACTTATTTTGTCTCCTTCTGGCTTTTGGGCAGCCTGTTCTTGGTAACTGGAGAAATAATCAGTGATCTTAACAACCAATGTTAGACAACAGTTAAGGAAATCATGGATGTTATTAATTATAAAGATGTGCTCCTTTTCATTTAACAGAGTAACTTTACCATTATTTGAGCAAAGGTTTAAAGTATGAAAACTTCATTTTCAAAAGTCTCCGTGGAAATAGTGTTAATATTGGGAAGAAAGTCTACCAGATAGATTCAATAAGGAACTGAATCCCATTTGACTGTTTTAACAGAGACACTCGAATAGTAAGATTGAAGCTATTTTCCTCTCCCTTAAGACAAATGGGTTTGATAGATCTGGTGTGTGACATCAGAAACCCAGGTCGTCTCTTACTGCTTTTACATTGTAAAGTGTGGCATCCATCTCGTGGTCCAAGATGACTGCTGCTGCTCCTGCCATCTTATTTTCATTTAAGATGGTAGAGGGGAAGTGGAGGGAACTTGCACATATCGCTTCCAGTCACATCTATATGAGCCAGGACTTAGATATTAGCCACATCTAACTGCAGAGAAAATGTCTTTATTTTTGAGGTACCTCAATAAGTGGGGGGTTCCATTATTAAAGAAACAATGTGCAAATTAGTACTGATAAAAACAGTCTCTGACACAAAAGGGAATTGAAAAATACTTCAAGTGCTTTTCAGTATCATTTATTTCATCACATGTTTTGCAAGGGATAAGATTAAAATTCATCACTTTGGATAGTGTTTAATACTTTTCAAAACATTTTTACATCTAATATCTCATCTGGCCTTCATTACGTTCTTGTGTGCTAAAGGGGAGTTCTATTTATTACCCCATTTGATAGATTGGAATGAAGATTTAGAGATGTTGAGAGATTTTTCAGACTCTAATTCATTAGCAAGCTTCTCAGAGCCATATCTTCTGACTTCATAGCCTTTCCCACTACTGTATGCTGCTCGGCATCCATATTGGGATTGGGAATTGCAAGAATATGAAATCTAAGTCTTTATTGATTTATATCTTCAGTGACCTAGAAACTGCCAAGGTCGAGTTGACTCTCCACTCTGCCTCCAGTGCAGGGGCCTCTGATTAGGAGTGAAATGCCTGAGAGATGAGCCGTGTTGAGGAAGCCCTTGAACCTGGAAGAGACATTCAGATACCTTTTGCTGGATGTCTGCCCTCCTCAACCCCAGAACCCCTCCAGATGAAGATGTAAAGGATGTGCTCAACTCTTTAGGGAAGCTCAGTATTAGCCGTACACAGACTCAGTAGCACCTGTAAGTGAAGCGTAAAGGTGATCAATAGGAGCCCTTCTCATAAAAATACCAGCTCTCTCCACTTCTCCTTCCCCAGCTCCCCGAAAGTTTATCAGCAGAATATTGTGCTACTTCTTAGAGGGTTTCCTGGTGTTAAATGAGTACCTTGGCACATTCACTGGAGAGAAGAAATGTTTTAGGCTTCAGCAAGCTACAATCTTCACAGTTTTTTGGTTTTTTTTTTTTTTTTGTATTCCTCCAGACATAACCTGTGGCTGAGAGGAGAGAGTCCCATGAGGTGGGGCCAGGTAGAGGTGGGGAACCAGGGAGAGAAGGGGTAACTATAGAAGAAAGTGGGGCTCTCGAAAGGGAGGCAGATCCTTCAAAGATAGAAAGATGATGAATAAAATACGTGCCAGGCAATCTTGAAACATAGAAAAATGACAGTTTTGTATTTCTAAGCTACAATTTCTATCCTCAAGAACAGGGGCAAGCTGGTAGCATGTGGACCACAATTCCTGTAGCCACTGAAAGGAACAGAGAAGGGAAGGACTCTGGAGACAGGACCAGAACACCGGGATGCCTTCAGGGCCTGCCTGCAGGCTGGCTGGGTTGGGGAGTGGAATCCAAGAGAAAGCCACGTGGCATGTGGGCAGGAAAACCCTGATCTGGCCCCAGCTGTCACTCTAGGGTTTTCCTTTGCCAGTCATGGTGCCCCTGCTGGCCACCTGGACTCCAGCTGAAAGCTTCCAGGCTGGGACCAGTGCTGGGGGAGCCTGGTCCTTCCACCCATTGTGCCATCTGGGGCCCTCCTTGGTTCTTCCTCCAGGGCACTGTGGGCTTTGCTTCTCATCCTGCTCCTCCATCTCTACTGGACATGAGCCAGTGCCTACATCCTCTCACTACATTCACCTGGACGCGTCTGAACTAATTCCTGATGCTTTAAATTAGCCCTTCTGGGCAAGCAGGGGGATTCTGAGACCTGCGTGTTAGGTAGCCACGTGCATCTTCACAGTATGTTGACAGAAACAACCTGCCTCGCAGAGATCTCCAGAGGACTGGTCTAGCTGTGAACACCAGCAACATCTGCCACACCAAAGCCCCTCAACTTCCAGGCAAGGACTCAAGGTAACCTGACAGGATGCCAGACCTGGGAACATGGACACACAGATGTTTCTCAAGCTCGTGTTCCAAATTGTGGAAACGACGGTAACTGCCACCCTTCAGCACGCTGCGTGGGACCTCTGTGAGTTACATGTTCTGCTACTCTGGAAACTCATCAAAGGGCCAGATGCTGTGCCGAAAAGCCTCAGCTCTTGCTGGGGAAAACCCTGTACTGCAGAGCGGAGTCTCGTGTGACTCAGTCATTGTCACCTAGCCTTCCATCTCCTGGCCTTGTGTTTTTTGTAATCATATGGCCATCTTTTCTTTTTCCTCCTCCTTTTTTTTCCCCCCAGAGCACTTTCTGGGTTTTGCTTGCATTATTATTATTTTTTTAATGTATCAACTCAATGTTAGAAAAATCTAGATCTTTATCTGGTGCCCCATTTTAGATGTAAAAATAGTTATTCAATAGTTAGTAAATTATTTCTCCTAAGAGATATTTCTTTTTGTTTCTGTGCAATAATATGTATGAACTCAGTTACTAGGAGATTGTATCGTGACATTATCCACCTTTATTGCTATTTAAAAAATGATAGTTTGTAGAACTGAGGATTTCCATTGATGTGAAGCACAATTTAATGAATAAGTTAACATATTAAACTGTTGTGATGTCAAGAACAATTGTTTTCCCCTGTGTTTTTGTCAGAGACATTTTTGCAAAATGAAAAAAATTAGTTAAATACTTTAAGGGGTTTATGGAAATTGAATCCACAGGATCAGCTTAGTCAAACTCTGTAAATCCCTTCTGTGGGTACAAATGTGGTTATTGGATGGGAAATTTTAAAAGTCATAAAAGACAAAGGAAGTGTGGATTGAAACAGTGTGGAGCCTGTGAGGCCATCGAGGATTCCAGAGGCTCTGAAACACATAAGCTTCTAAACCGTGGTTCTCACAGCCTCCCTCCACACCGCCCACCTCGGCCCCTTGAAATCTGCTGTGAGATGTGGAAAAGCCACCATAAGATGAAGGGATGAGGTAAAGATTTGAGAAAGACTGGTGGGAAAGCCGGGCATGGTAGCTCAAGCCTGTAATCCCAGCACTTAGGGAGGCTGAGACAGGAGAATCACGAGTTCAAAGCCAGTCTCAGCAACAGTGAGGCACTAAGCAACTCAGTGAGACCCTGTCTCTACATAAAACACAAAATAGGGCTGGGGATGTGGCTCAGTGGTCAAGTGCCCCTGAGTTCAATCCCCAGTACCAAAAAAAAAAAAAAAAGACTGGTGGGAGGGAAACAGATTGGAGCAAAAAATCTGGGAATTCCATTTTACAGAAAGAAAGAAAGAGAGAAGGAAGGAAAGAAGGGGAGGAGGAAAGGGAAGAGAAGGACCGAAGAGAAGAAGAAAAATACATAGTAGTAAACTCTAACAGGGTCTCTCCACAGATTCAAGTGCAGTATTCAATGAGATTTAAAAAAACAAAACAAACAAACAAAAAACCAGCTTGTTCCTATAATGAAAGCAAAGAAGGAGAAAATTCTAGCATAGAAAAAATTCATTTGCAATACCCTTAAATGATGTAATTTTTAATGTTTCTTCTGTTCTATGAAATGGAAGCTCTAGGTTCCTTCCTTGCTTATGGGTGAGATTTTTAGCTATAGGAAAACTGGCATCTGATCATGTATCTCCATCTAATGGGAATCATGGAAAGGGAGCTATCCATAGGAAAGACTCCAAAAGATGGAAATTAAACACACACACATAAACATACACACAGAAGCAATCTGGGGTTTTTTGATTTCCAAGAAAAACCTGGAATAAGAGAAAGATCTAGGAACCCTGAGGGTAACTTCTTTCCCCATTCATCTTGAAAGGACATTAGTCCTCACCTTGTCGTGGGAGGTATGTTCCAAGATTTCCAGTGCATGCCTCAAACCATGGACAGTACAGAACCCTCCACCTTCCGCGTTTCATTCTTGGTGTCAATCTCAGCAACCTCAGGGCTATAGTCAGCTTTTTCACCGCTATGACTGAAAGACCTGACAAGAATAAATAGAGGAAGAAAAGTTTATCTGGTTCATGGTTTCAGAGGTCTTAGTCCATAGATAGCTGGCTCCATAGCTCTGGGCCCCAGGTGAAACAGAACATCATGGTGGAAGAGTGTGGTGGAAGAAAGCAGCTCCAAACATAGCAACAGGAAGCAGAGAGAGAGAACTCAGCTCACTAGTAACAAAATATGAACCCCAAAGGCACACTCGCAGAGATCTACCTTCTCCAGCCACACCCTACCTGCCTAAGATTACCACCCACTTAGTCCATATCAGTGGGGTGATCTACAAATTAAGCCACAGCTCATCATTTAATCATTTCACTCTGAATATTCTTGCATTGTCTTACAGATGAGCTTTGTGGATACACCTCATATCTAAACCATGATACTTGGCATATATTTTTTTCTTTCCTTGAGTTGAGAACTTTTGTCTTTTCACTCAAAAGAAACACTTTACAGCTTCTCATTGGCATACCCAAATTGTTATCAACACTACTCTTACATTGGGGCCATTATTAAGTAAAATGAGTAATACCACAACAAGTGATATTAGTGATGGCTAAGTAACTAGCAGGCAGATGGTGCATACAGAGTGGATATATTGCACAAAGGGACAATTCATGTCCCAAGCAAGATGGAGCAGGACGGCACAAGTTTCATCACACTATTTGAAGCAGAAGACAATTTAAATCTTATGAAGTGTTTATTTCTAGAATATTCCACTTAATAATTTTGTCCACAGTTTATCATAAGTTAACAATGTGTGAAAAATGGAACAGCAACTCACGGGAGACTACTGTAGTATTGAAAGTAAAATTGAAAAACTTTTGAGTATATTGTAAATATCCTATACATAATACTCTTTTATTCTCACAGGCCAGTTTTCATATCAAATACAAATTTGCAAATTAATGATATATAAAACAGGCCAGTACAATTATTTCTTTACTTTACAAACAATGTTAATATTTTATGATTACAAAGTAATACAAGATCTTAGATTATTCAGAAAATATAAATTACTTAAAATCCATACATTGTGGAATCCAACCCTGAGATTATTTTGATCTATTTCCCTTCATATTTTTTATGCCTTAGCAATTAGGGTAAGATTTTTTAAAATGCTTTAGGAAATTGGAATCATACATCTGTGCAGTGAGACTATGTATATTAACTTCTTAATAACCATTCTATGAAAATGTGATTTTAATAGTTGCATGTAAGTCTACATTTTGTATTTTTGGTCATTCTCAACATTTCTTTTTCAAATTTTCCACTGATACAATACTGAAATTTACATATTTGTATATACGTAGCATTTATGTGGTTTTGCATACCTGTTGGAGAGAAGACAGTGGACTGCTTTGGTTACATCTTCCCAAAAGCCCAGAAAGAAAAAATAATCAATACTGACAAAATTACATAGGTGCAGTTAAATGTGGGGGTAAAAAACCAAAAATTGATTTATCCATGTAATCAAAGAAAATTAGATGGATCTTCTAGAAGCATTCCACCTGACCCAGGATTATTGTTTCTTAAGACAGTGAGAGCACCGGCTGCAGGCTGACCACCTCAGCTGAGTCTGAAGGCCCTGTCCCCAGTCAGAGACATGGCCCCCAGTGTGATACCATTTGGGGGCCAAGCAACAGCTAATAATGCTTCTGTGGAGGCAGAGGCCATGTCTTTGGACTGGCAGCAACTCTGACAGATCAGCTTAGTTCTGAAACACTCAGTAGGATCAGCCTAGGGCTGTGTCCTGAGGCACCCCACTTCCTTCCTCCCTGGGCTTCACTGCCCCAGGAGTGTTCCACACGCCCAGCTCTATACCAGCCTCTGCTTTCCAGGGGGCTAGCTGACCTGCACCCTCAGCTTCCAGCCTTCACAGCCTCTGAGTGTTTCCTCTTTGTTCTTAGTACTTGGAGATTTGCCTTCCTGTCTTGAGCTCAGTTATGTTTCTAAAAATGTTTTAGGAAATTTTTCTACTTGTTTCTGACTGAAGGGAGTCTGTGTTTGCTCAGCCAGTGGAGTTACCAAAGAGTCTGTTCTTAAATTTGAACACCCCTTTGAGTTTCTGCTTCTGCTGCCTTTTGTCATCTGGAGGTTCACAGCACTGTCCATTTCCGGGCTTTAGATTCTCCAGATTAACTTTCACTTCCTTCTGTTTTTGAAGATATTTCCCTCCTTCTTCTCTTTGATAAACCTTCCCTTTGTCTTCATTTCCTTTAGTAATGCCTTTTTTTTTTTTGCCTTTTATGCTTATTTTTTAACATATTTTACTTTTCTGTTGAACTTTAGTTTTCTATTTTTAATTTTACATTTATGATTGGATTTTTCAGCTTAGTGTTTGGTATTTGTGTCCAGTTTTTTAATCTATTAGTTTAAACCTTGTCAATGGTTTGTCCTAAGCCCAGCCTTTCATTTTTATGGACAGTCTCCATTCAGTTTTCTATCATTTCTCATTGTAGTTACTGTCATTTCTTCATTTCAAAGCAGATTCGTTTTATTTCTGTTATTTTTCACCACTATATTGTGTCAAATAATTCCTCCTGTGCAGTTTTTACTTGTTGAATTATACTGAGATTCCTTTGAAGCTTTGTATATGATTAAATTCTTATAAAACTTTCATGAATACCTGAAAAGAATATGTACTGTCTTATTAAATTATACACGTATACACATATATATACACACATACATATGCAGAAAATATAGAAATATCTAATATAAGTATATAAAGCATACATATGACAGTACACCTACATATACATATATATCTGTATAGAATTATTTAAATTCTACATCCATGAATGTAACTGTATATACATATATGCATGATTATGTATATGCATTAATATAAACATAATTTATCAGTGCACAAGAATCTGTCTCTATAATTGTGTTTCTACAATTCATAACAGTTCTTAGCTCACATATTTTGGTCATTTATTTGTGCTCATGACTTCCATATTATTCATTGATAACACTACCATTCTCAGTATAAAATGACCCTTTTGGAATCATTGAATATTCTTGCTTTAAAATCTCTTATTTTATCTTTATCATTATCATGATTATCATTATTATCTTGTGGTGATGGAGATCAAACTCAGATCCTTGTGCATGATAGACATTTGCTTTGCAACTGAGCTACATCCCTAGCCCTCATTTGAGTATTATTTTAAATATTTCAACATTTACCATGAACATGTAATTTGATTTTTCATCACATAATATGCATCTTTGCCTTTTAGTTTGGGAATTCTAATTGTTACCATAATTGTTGATAATTATTATAATTTCTAGATTATTGCCTTTCCATTGTTTTCTATTTGTGCTTCTTCTCGGTTTTATTTTCTCTCATGATATGCTACGATTTCTGTGAATCAATGTTAGTAATGCAACCACATTTATTTGACCCTCCTTTATGCAATTTGAAGCTCTTCACATTGACATGCTTCCTCTCTTTCTCCTTCCAGTTGTTTGTTTCAATTGTCTGGAGTGACAACTCTGGATTAGAGATAAACCAAGATTTTACCTCCATATCATTGTTCAAACACTATTACTATAGTTAGCGCTCTATCTGTACACAAAGGAGGTAGGATAGTAAAACTTCACCAACCCGAAATCTTGTCTCCTAATCTGGGAACTCTGAGTCCCTTCCAAAGTCAGAGTCCTGGCTGTTATGCTGCCATGCTGACATGTAGCTGATCATTTAAATTATTCAAACAGTTGTGGCATGTGAAATAAGAAGACGTGAAGATAAAGAAGAAATTAGGGCCTCACAAATTAGTGCTGAAGGCCACAGAGACAGCTTGCTTTTAGGATGTCATTAGCTCCTATGAATAATATTTAGCTCACTGAGAAAAAAGAAAATGAAGGAGTGGAAATGTTAGCAGAACTTCAGACATGCAACTATCTTTGAGTTTAATGTGCAGCTAGCTAAGCCCATCATAAAAGACACAAAGGAGCGGAGGAAGGAAGAAGCTTTCTGTGGCAGATAGCATGATTTTTTTCTTAATAGAAGAATACAATTTTAAAATTTTTCCGTGCAAGAACACTGGCAATTTTAATATCAAGGCAGCAGTGATTGAATAAATCTTAAGAATTCTTTGCTGGAAAGGAGAGATGGTGCCCTCACAAATCCACTGTGCTCATCTTAACGGGGGCACAGCCAGGTGTTTATGCCTCTCCCTGCTTGTTTCTACACGTACAGGTGTTAGGCTACAAGAAGTCATTAAATCCTTGCAAATCAGGGCATCACTCCTAGGAGCCCTGCCAGGAAGCCTGCCAGTTAAATTTTAAGCAGAAGCACTTACATTACTGTTCTTTTAAGAAGCCACTGCTGATGCTTAGCATTCACATGTGCAGCTAAAAGTCACAGCCCATAATCCCTGCCACCCCACACAGCTCCCCTTGTAAAGGCGGAAACAGAAGCACACTATAGTAGCTCCACCACTAGCGGCTGAGGGTGCCAAAGCCAGAACCCTCTGCTAACATCTCCATTTTCTTTGCTGTCGGGGAGAGCCATCTCTAGGTGAGATGCCGAAGTTTGGAAAAGGTACACAGTACATTCACCATCACACAATGATGCTGCACGTCTTGGTATTATTAACCACCAACTTCCCCGGAAGTCATCAAACTTTCATTAATTTTTAATAGTCACCAAACTCAGATTATCATAGTGATACCCATGACTCAAAATGTCAGGAGCGACTCTCCAATACCAATACCGTTACCACCTTTTAAATCTACCACCAGGATGATGACAAATCAAGCCTTTTTACTGTACCCTTCCTTCTTTTCTTTGTAAGTCCTTTTTATTCCCATTCTGAAAACGTTTATTAAGCATCTTCCATGAGCTAGGCACAATACTCAATGCTGAAGTTCAAAGAATAGGTTCCATCTGAGCCAACACACTTCAATGTTTTCAGGATCCCTTTAGCAGTCACCAGACAACACCCCCAAAATAACCCTAGGGAAGCACCCTCAGCCCTCTGAGCCTGGCCCCACCAGTCTTGCCTTTCTTGTTCACAGTCTAGTGTTGATGTGTACTTTGCTCCATGCTCAGACACTTCAGGCCAACACAGTCTTCCCTCTTCCATGTGCCATGGCCCAAGAGAACAGACCAGCTCTACCTCACACCACACGCCACTCAGCATCCTGGTATCCAGCTCAAACACAAGCCTGGCTTCATAATTGCTGGCACTGAAGGTCATATGCATCCTTGCCCTCTTTGATCCTCTATCATATACCGAAGATCCTTAAGGTCTGGGGCAGTTTCTGTCTGTTCACCTTCTCAGCCTGACCCACAGTAGATACTCAATATATATTTAATGAATGAGTTCGTAAGCAAAGCATCAGTGATAGAGAATGAACCCAACTCATCTTCTCAGGCAAGCCACAAAAATCCCACAGTATCCACAATGACTCGAATTCCCACGGGTCCCCAACAGACTGAGCTCTCTAGATTTCTATTTTTTGTGAACTATGAATACCTGTTCCAGAACATCTTCTGCTTAACCCTTCAATTTAACATACCCAAACTGAAATTCATTATCTGCTAGTTCACCAGCCCCCCCCCCTTAACTCAGTCATGACCTGCAGAACCCACACAGTCACCCAAGTTAGAACCCCTAGGTGCCTGGAGCAACTCTTTCCATCCTGGTGACAGTTTCCAGAGTCTGCTCCCAGTCTCTATTCCTATAACCACCACCCTGTTTAGAGAGTCATTCTGTCTCGCCTTGTTTGCCAAAGGGAGATTTTCATACCTATTTTAACCTTCACAGATATACTATTAAGCATTTTGACTTTTTCTCTAATTAGAAATAAAGTATCAGAGAAAGTAAATAATAGCCCCTTTATAACCATAAAGTTGACAAATACTGAAACTATATGAAGTCAGCTTTATTTCATCCAAAAGCTCAAGTTCTATTCTGCAATAATTATTTTCCCAGTGTCCAAAATCTTTCCTCTCAGTCCACAGCACCCCCATTCAAAGACTCAATCATGTCACTTCCCTGCTTAAGCTTCTTAATGGTGACTATTGATCTTAGGATCAAATAAACACTCTGGAACATGGCACTTAGGACCCATCAACCCACCCCCACAAAATCTGTCCTATAGTCTAGTGATACGAAATTGCTGGAGAATTCCTCCAAATGGCCTGGGGAAAAATATGCTACATGCGTCATCGGGAGAGGGTAGAATTGATTAAGAACATAAGGATAGAAGCTACAAGAGAGCAGAGACCTGGGCAACCTTCAGGGCGAAGGGCCTCCAATAGCAAAATCACCATTTTGGCTGGGTATACAACTATTGTTCTACATACAAGGCAGGAGGAGAGTGGAAAGCAGGAAGAAACATTGAAAGAGAATTCTTTGATGACCCACACAGTCTGAAAGGATGCGAGTAGAGAGAGTCCAACCTGATGTTCAGGCGTCACCACTACAATGAAGTCCCAAGCTATAGACAGAGGACCATGACTAGGAGGACATCTCCAGTTCTTCCTAATAAGCAGTGGTTGTGTCTGTGGTTTTCAAAGGAGGGACATTTTGTGACACTTTCACTCTTTAATCAGTCTTTGGAGAGAGAACCTAAGTACATATTGCCCACTTAAGTCAAAAAAGGCAATCTGCCTGTATTACCGAGGTTGATTATAAAGAATGAGAGAATGATTATTTAGAACAATTTTAGTATTTCCATATTTAATTCTGTTAGGATGGGTAATCCTAAGCCAACGTTTGGTTTACCAGAATATTTGTATCTCCTACGATACTGCTAACTTTGGATAGTTTGGTGTCTGAATTAAGTGGGAGCTTATTATAAAGAGAAACATTTTAGTTTGAGTTTGGCTTTTTACTTTGTTTTCCTACTTTGAGACTCACTATCTTGTTAGCATGTGGTCCCTGGACTGTCTTTGGGTTTCTTTGATGAAAGCCTCAAGGTAAATTGGTTTGCTTTACCCCCTGAGATGGTAATTTAGATAGACAAGAAGAATCAGACTCCTGAACACTCTCATTGGCCTCTCATGATCAAATCTTCCCGTAAACAATCAGAAATAGGTAACGGTGGTAGGTTAACTCCTTGCTAGCAAAAACAAATCTGTCCTAGACTCAGGCTCTGCTATCATTTTAACCCTACAGCAATCTCCTCGAGTGCCCCTTCATGAGGCAATCCCTATGTTTTCAGGATCAAAAGCAAACTGGCCACCTGGCCATCGTACCCTTCTTTGTACCCCTCACTCAATCCTGTACTGCCTAGGGGATGGATTGAGGACACCTCAGGCCAATGGTGCAAGCTGTGGCTAAACCCCACCTTCACCACTCATGCCTTGAATGGGCTCCCCCGAGGCCCAAATGAGTCTTGGGAAGAAGTGTGTGCAAGTCCTGGAAGCTGTTGAGGGTTGTTTAGGCAGAGCTTTCTGAGGTCCTGGGTACATGGAAAATGAAGCAGAGGTGGTGAGGGTCACAGGCTTCAGTAGATACATCTGTCCTGGCCCCACAGACTCCTTCCCCATGGGAGGTGCACAACCAGAAGGAAAAGGTGGAGTCCTGGTTGTCTGGGTGTGAAGGTCTGCTATTGGTCCTCAGCCTTTCCGGGCCTCAAGTCTATGTATGAATCACCAGTGTGTCCTGCCCCAACCTCACAGACAAGAACTAGTGAAGGAGGCTACTTGATTACCTTCTGGAAAGGTAATTGGTTATCTAGTTGTGACAACTTCCTTAGACAACCATAGGAGGCATCTGAAGGGCTCTGGAATCAGATGAACATTGGTCATTCACAAATGTGGGGAATCTCTAAGAATACCATGAAAATGCCGATCCCTGTCTGCTTCATCTTTGTATTTCCAGGCTCTGAAAAAAGAGTCCTTTAAGAAATGTTAGAAGAATGCAATTGCACAAAAATTCATGGATGAGGTCATGCTGTAAAGCCCCCTCCACTGCCATCTGAACAAATCCTTTTCCCCATCAGTTAAGTAGACAGGAAGGCAGGCAGACTGGAGAGGACGGGTGCACTGCTGGGGAGCAGGTGCGGCCACTGATTTTGTTGCAAATCTTTCTTACTATTAAATCCATCTTTGTAGCTCAGCGGTAGAGCGCTTGCTTCGCATGCGTGAGTCCCTGGGTTCGATCCTCAGCACCACATACAAAGCAATAAAATAAAGACATTGTGTCCATCAACAACTAAAAAATATTTAAAAAAAAAAAATCCATCTTTTGTAAGCCTCTGCATACTGGAGAGGTGGCTCTGGCAAGAGCAGGAGGGGACATCCCACAGAGAGACATTCTTTATGTAAACATCTAGGCTGTCAGATGCAGGACACTCCAAGGAGGCCGGCACATTCCTTTTGCAATTTCCAGAAACTTCACAAGCCAAGTCAGGGCTCAGCACAGGTCATTAGCTATTTGCTCTGCCCCACGCTGCAGTCTCAGCTCTGGTTTCCGCTCTAGCTGTCCTGCATCACAAGGGTAAAGCAGAACTTGTCTCAACTCCTCCTGGAAGTAGTGCAGCGTGAGGTAGAAGTAGATAAATACGTCCTGTGTGTGTGTGGGTTGGGCTGCACGAACTAGGAGGACAGCCTTTGGGGTCATACTATTTGACTTTGGTGAACAAGCCAGTTTTATAAGAAGAAAAGGGAAAAGCACAATGTAAATAGAAATAGCTACAAAGGAGAAGTCATGTCCTAGGGATAGCTCCAGTCCTAGGATTCGGCCATTGGCCCTTTTATTTGAGGGCCCTGACATTGGTCTGTTGTATCAATACCAAACACCCTACAAACCTTTTCTTTCTGCTGTGCTTTGGGAGAAAATAAGGGTCTTCAATGAAAAAATTATTTAGTTCTCCACTCTTCTCAGCAAACCAGCATATACACTCATAAAAGTCCTGTTAAGACTGTAAGCCTTTTCACATGGCCTGGGACCATGAAAGTGCCTGGAACAGTGGCTGTGACCAGTGGGAAGGGCCACACAGGGAGTGCAGCCACATCACTTCTTCTTTTGCTAATATTTTATCTCACCCACGATCCAAACATAAGCATCTCCTTCTAAATAGTCTCCTCCAGAGCAATGTTATGGCTACGCCTCCTCTGTCCCTTTGTCCCTGCCTCTCACCCAGGGCATGACATGGAGTCAACATTCCCCCATGATATTTGCGGTCACATGCCATGCTGATGATTTCACTACCACTCATTGCTACAGCACTAAGCAGCTGAGATCAAGAACTACAGGATGGTAGGCTGTTCACTGATGTCCCTGATGTCCCTGCTCCTTTTTCTGGGAGGGTTAAAAGTTGTCCTACTCAGGCAGGGTGGATGAAATCTGAGGAGAGATGTGTCACGTCCAGGCTGATGCTTTAAGAGCAAGCAAGCTGCATGAGTGTCCCTAACTCTCCTGCGCCCCGACAGCTAGTGATGCCAAGGAGTGGCTGTTCTACCAGCCTGGCTCTCATCGTGGACGATCCCAGGGTGGTGACTTAGTGAAGACAACCCCAGCTGTCCTGTGGTAGACACACAGCATGAAGAGAAAATAAAGCCTTGCTGTTTTAAGCCACTGTCCTGAGTGACACAGAGTCAAACACAGGTGAATTCCAGAAGAAAGGAAAATGCATTTGGCTTTGCCTTGGCTTTTAGTTCTTCATCTTCCTAGAAGCAAAGTATTAGCCAAATTATTTAAACTTTGGAGCCTCTGTCCCCCTCTCATCTCATGGGGTCATTGGAAAGAACAAAAGTGAGATAATATGTGCTTTTGCTTTGGCAAATATAAATATTAGCACCAAGGTGGGGGTGGGGGCAGTTCTGAAAACCCAAAGGAGCAAGAACTAGGGCTCTTCAGCTTCCAGGTCCTCCAGTGACCCTCCCTTGTTATGGACAGTGGATTCAAGAGTGACATCCAACTCCCATGTGACAACTGGGGACACGTTGAGGATGATAGGAAGATGACAAATAAAGGGAAAGCATGGGTCCTGTCCTGTGGAGCCTGGCCCTGGGAAAAAATAAGACAAAATGCCTAAGAATGGTCTTCAGAACTCTTTCCATGTAACATTGGGTGAGGCTAAAAGATGGATGACTATCAACCAGGAGGCGATGGTAGAGAGCGCTGAAGTCCATCAGAGCAGCTGTGTTGGGAGCCCAGCACGGGGACGGGTGCCAGCTGCAACAATGTGATATCTCTCTCTCTCTCTCACACACACACACACTCTCTCTCTCTCTCTCTCTCTCTCTAACATCCCATGATGACATCCTCGTCATTTTTCTTATGTTTTTCAATGAGAAAACAGAGGTTCTGGAAGGTGGAGTGACATCACAACCAAGATTCAATCCCAGACCTGTGTGACTTCCAAGCCAGGGTCTCTGGCCAGCCACACTCCTACTGTTTTAAGGGCTCTTTTAAGTGATACTTCCCATCACCTGTGCACCCGTGAGTGCTGGTGGCATGCTGCATTACAGCCCTGCCCTCTCTCCTTCCCTCTCACATCACACAGCCCTTTGGCTGCCCATGCTGCCTGCAGGGCCTAATTGAGCCAGATTCTCTGGGGGCTCCACTCTGCTATTTCCTGATGAGCAAGGGGAGGAAGGAATGGAGAATGTGACTGTTCTCATTAACCAGGACCCCTATCTGTCATTCCCCTTAGACGCACCATCACTATTTTAATTAACCGTCTTTACCATTGGGCCTGCAAATAATTGTTCTCTGCATTGTTCAAACCACTAGGATGGCTGCTTGCGAAAGTATAGCCCCCCCCCCCGCCCCAACCCTCAGCCATTGCTAATTAAAACCCAAGATACTTTAACTCCCTCTGCAGAAGGCCTACAAGTCAGGTAGGATGCGACCCTCATTAGCACAGGGAAGATTACAAGCCCTGCCGTTATTATCCAGGCCGCAGGATCCCTTCTGAAAGTCACCACTTGCTAAGAGGAAGTGTTGATCTGAGGTAGATTTTCGCCCTACAGAGCAAAGCTAAAAGATAATTTTTTTTTTTACTCCAGCAAGAGGATGAGATAGCCTTTACCTTCCTAGGTGGAGGGGAGTTTTCTAGTTAAGCAGCAGGTAAAAAGCAAAGGGTAAGAAAGTCCCCAAAGTCTGACTGTGGAGAAGGTTGTGGGGAAAGGAGATCAGTAAAGAAAGCAACAACACTGGGCCTCGGGGTCATGGGGACACAGACTTCCAGGACTGTTCTAGAGAAATGCTGTGGAGGCCTTAGTCCACTGACATGATAGCTTTGTGGAGACGGATGTGACAGAGGGCCTAGCTAAGTAGGTGGGAGTCTTTACAGGGTGTTACAGAAACAGCTGCACAAACTGCTTCAGATGCAAACAGCACAGGACACTGAGGTGGGGCTACCATATGACCTCAGGCAACTTGAAGCAGACCAAAGGCTGGACATGGCTCCAGATTGCCGAGAAATGTGTGGCGCAACGGTCCTCTGTGGCATCCACTGTGCGTGTCTATGAGGCTGTGGAGAAAGCAGCCTCTTCTCCTGATCTTTTCCCTGCCTGTGGTTGGGAAGTCAAATCTGTTTGTGGGGCTCTCCTGAACGTAGCTCAGGCACCCTCCTCTTCTCCCTAGCTGCTCTTGCTTCTGAGAAACTGACCATACAAACAGACAATGGCTAGACCACATATAAAAACAGAAGTCTGACCTCTCACCTTCAGCAGCCTTCCCTGGAGACTACTTGCTCTCTGTGCCAATCAGTCCAGGAATCCAACCTGCCATCTGTAAGTCTATCTTGAGAAAGTCAGACCACTATCTCTACCAATAATCCAAGAAGTCAAACAAAATCTCCAGTGACAATCAGCCTCAAATGGCCAAGACTAGATGAATAATTGACAGCTTCACTAATTTTTCCCTCCCTCTAACTTCAGGACCAACCATAGAAGCTAAATATGTTCCCTAACCAGTGGCATGGACAGCCCTACCTCTAGTTAGCTGCCTCAGTTTCCCCAGGCCAACAGGACATTCCTGAAGCCACCCTTTCTTTGGTCTGTAAAGCTCTCCCTGTCTTTGAGTCTCTTCCAAACACAGGTGACAACAGTTGGTCCCCATGTTGTAGCAAGTGCTGAATAAACACATTTTTGTCATGGTTTATTGATACTTCCCTCTCTGTTTTCCACCCCAGGGCTTATTGGAGGCTCTCTCCTCCCCCAAATATCTTTCATGTCATGTGTAATAACTTCTCATGTTCATTAGGTAAGACGTTTTGTTTCTTCTAAAACCATCCCTGGTTACCCTAGGTTAACTGGTGCATTAGTTATGTATTGTGATAAAAATCACCCCAGATTATAGCAACTTTATACAACACTCATTTACTATCTAACAGTTCCTGGGCATGGCTGAGCCGGGTGCCTCTGTCCCTAGTATTTTTTAGGTTGCAACCAAGCTCTGAGAGCTCCAGTCGTCCCAGGCTCCACTGGGGCAGGATCTCCAAGCTCACATAGCGGGTTTGGTGGGCATGTTTGCTGCAGGCTGTTGGACTCAGGGTCCAGTTCCTCCTGTTGTCTAGGGGCACCTCCAGTTCCTTTCTACATAAGCATCCCCACAGGGCACTCTGCCCTGGCAGCTGGCTTCACCAGGGTGGGCATTGGAGAAAGTGTCCTCCAGATGGAAGTCCTTTATAATCTAGACTCAGAAGGGACATCCCTTCCATTTGACCATATTCTGCTCATTAGAAGCAGGTCATCAGATCCAGCTAACAACCAAGAGGAGAAGATTGCCCAGGAGCTTGGAGACCAGGAAGTGGGATTGTTGGGAGCCATTTTAGATGACTGCCTATCACTTTTATCCAGGAAGTGTCTGAGCTGATCCCTCCCTCTCTTACTTCTCCTAAATCACCAGCAAACTCTTCATCTTTTTTGTCTTTGAGTAAACACCAAAGGGCTCCATTTGTTTTTCCACATTACATTAGGTCTTTTTCACTTTCCCCTTACCATAATCCTGTGAGCGAGATGGAGTGGCCATTGTTCTTTATGGACTTGAAGAAGATTGTTTTGCTTGAGGTTGCTAGTGACCGAGCCAGAGTGGACGCTCAGGTTCTCATTTCTCCTTTCGGTGTCCTCAGATCACCAAACACACGGCAGTTCTGCTTGCAATCTGCATTGGGCTGCTGGGAGGATCATTTGGGTCCACAGACATGAAAGCTCCCCAAAAAGCTGATGCTGATTGTTTGGAGACTGCCCTTTGGGGCTAGAGTGGGTTTGATTCTTCTAATTGCACCATGATGGAAGTTTCAATATTCAGATCCAATACAGTTTTCAGCTCTCCAATAATGGCAACATTCTTGGATATTCTGAACTGATCTGGATTGATCTAATGTAGCTAAATAACAGGGTGGACACCAAGGGATTTTGCCTCCAGCCAATAACCACGCCACTGTGAGCGACAATAGGGAATTCTTTCTACCAGCTGAGTGGATGTCCTGATCCTTTTAATAAACTTTCCCCAGGCAAAGATTGCTGTCCACATGAAATCTATTAATAACCTCACTTTAATCCTATAAGGCTCACGGCAAATTTCCACTGGATGTTTCTTCCAATTTATTTGGGAAACTAGGGATGAATCTCCATATGCAAATTAAGGAGACAAACTTTCTAAACAAAGGAACTTCAAAGAAGGTATTTGTATATATTATTTATTTGTCTCCAGCGCAAAACCATCGACACAGAAAAAAGACCGTTGACTTTGGCCTACCTGCATCAAGAAAGGATTTATCATATTCATAACCTCTGATCCTGGAAGCATCGTGGGGGTGGGGGCGGAAATGCCATATGGCTCTGAAAGGGAGTTTGAGACTCATTTGGGGATTTTTTGCTAGCGATCCTTATAACATGCATTAAAAATGCAAAGACAATTTATGAATGTGTTTATCACACTTACTCAGGCAAAGACAAAACTCACAGTTGATGTAGTGTGCCCCTAGCATAGGGCCACCGCAGGGAGGGCTGGACGTCTCACATGCCACACTCCTCCTCCCCCCTCCTCGGTGACCATGCTCATTCCTGCTGGACTGCTTTATCTCCAAGCATGTCTCCACCTCCCCTGCACTCAAACGTGGAGATACGAGGACCACATAATATAGAAATCATTATCCCTGGCAAGAGATAGAAATCTCGTTTTTAAATTAGCATGCAATATCCAAAAATCACTGACAGTCACCAAACTTCCTGGCTATGCCTTACTCCCCAGTGACAGTTAAACTGCTCATTTTTAATGATTCCTCATCCAAAGACCACAGGCATCTCAAGCACAATGCTAAAGCCAAACTCATCCCCTGTGCTGCACGAATCTCACTCCCTCGTCTTCCCATGATGCAAGGATCACTCCAAACACATTAATGAGTTACCAAGTCTCACAGCTGCTCTTCCCCAGCTTTTTTCACAGTAATTCCTTCTTTGGAACTCACAGAGCCAGCTTGAGCAATCTTGCTTCTCTCTTTCCTGACCTGTTATTCCAGACTTCCACCTGCCCTCTGTCCACTCTGAAACCAGGGGGATTGCACAAAACCACAGATCAGGAAATACCATTGCAACGGTTTCTAGAATGAGGCCCAGGATCCTCAATGTCTCTCATACGCATTTCCTACCCTTTCAACAAATCCCCAAATATGTCAAGAATTGCACCATTTGTACCATCTCCATGGCTTCTGCCCTAACGTAACCCATCACAGTCTCCTGCCTGGATTATTGCAGTAGTCTCTTGTTTGTTTTCGTATCATCTGCCCCTGGCCCCTACAGGCTGTCCTCATTACAGCCGACAGAGTTCTGAAACATTCTGAAACAAAGTCAGATCATGTCACCCCTCTACTTAAAATCTTCCAGTTGTGTCCTGTTTCATGCAGGAAAAAAAAAATCTATAAAGTGGCCCAGGAAGCTACCCATCAGCCCCTTCTCCTCTGCCTACCCGCTTAGCCTGGTCTCCTAGGACTCCCCACCATCTGACTCCACTCCAGCCACACCAGCCTCCTTTCTGTAGCTCAGATACCTAGGCGTGCTGGTGCTCAGGACCTTTAAGTTGCTCCTCCTCTGTCTGGAACATTCTTCCCCAGATGCTCCCTCCCTCGCCCTCTTCAGGACAAAGGCCCAATACCACCTCAGCAAGGCCTGCCTGGCCTCTGCCTCCACCACAGGTGTTCTTCGTCCCCTCTTCTGTCTGTCTCATTTTCCTCCTTGGCATCTGTCGTATCCTTTGGTCCATATTTTTTATTTGTCTTGTTGATCTTCTTACTCCACAAACTATAAAGTCACAAAGAAAGGCGTTTTTAAACTTAGTTTGTAACTGATAAATCTTCAGACCCTAAAACATGGCTTGGTGCCAACACGTGCTCAATACCTGTGTGCTGGATGAAGGAGCGAGGTGTTCAAGGACACTTGACTCCTCCCTAGCCCATTGGCTCCTCCCTCTGATCACCACAGACTTCAGCTCTCAATGTGCTGAATCATGTGCCCTGCCTGCAAACAGCCGTGATTAAAACACATGCGTATGTATACAAGTATTCCACATATTTCTTTCTCATCCTTTTCTGTTTCCCCTGCAATAGATCTCAATGCGGAAACTCCTATTCATCCTTCAAAACCCAGCTTACTAAGCCTTCTCCTTGCCATACATTTCTCTCTCTTCCTTCAACTGGGGATAATTGCTCCCTTACCTCCCTGTCAGCATGTTTGGAAAAACCTCTCTTAAGTGTTACCTGATGCGTTATCCTTTAGCTGTCTCTGACTCCACCTTCATCTTCCTGACTGCTATAGTGCCCAGAAAAAGAGCTAAATGCTCTCAAGGTGTGCAATAGGCAATCGTTGTGTTCTCCCTTGCATTGAACAATGGGGAGAAATGGACTTCAAAGACTGTTTGCTATGCTCCGAGTGCATCTGACAGGAAGTAGCACAGTGTCAGCCAAGTAAACGGGAAGTTCCAGGAGTACTTGGAGAATGATCAACCCAGCCCTCCCAGCCAGGCCTTGGAAACCTGCAGCAACTGCAGATTCCTAGGACCCATTTCAGACCTACCAAATCAGAATGTCCCCGGGATCCCCCTGCAAAGCTGGATGATTAACAAATGCTACAGGGAAATCTTAGGACCCTGCAAGTTTGGGCAGCCCTAAACAAACCTGAGAACACATCAGGGCCTTTAAGCAGATATGAAAACAGGTTTCATTCTGTTGTCTCACAGATTTATTATTTTGGTGGCTAACTATAGAAGAAAAGCTTGACTCCTTAAAAATTCTAGACACTGCTGTGAGCTGGGAAGCACAGAGACTCAGAGGAGCAGAGAACCCAGGGCTCCCTCAGTGCTCCCTCACAGATTCACAAGCTCACTTCCAGAGACGCGCCTGCTGTCAGCCTCAGCTCACCCATCTGTAAAATGAACATGAAGCCACCTCCTCACAGGGGTATTGAAAAGTTTAATTATATTTTGAAATTCATTGCATCCATCAAGGAGTACAGTGCGAGGTCTAATTAAGAGCAATGAGTTGGCATTCCTGCATTAGCATGCTGTAAATGTCATGTCCACTTTTAAAGTCACAGATTCAAGTGCCCCTGGTCTTCATTTTAAGTAACTCCCGTATCATCTTGTTCCCATTGTGCCCAGGGGCCCTGCCAGGCGTCCCTCTCTAGCCAAGCTGGCATTTCTTGGCCTGCCCTTTCTGGCCTCCACCTGGAGCAACATGATACCAGCTTTCAGCCAAGCTGGGCTACAGTCTGCTCTCTGACACCAGAGCAAGCTCAGCCTCAGTTACCACATGTTTACTCCAAAGGGCTGCAGTCAGAATAAAAGAATAGGAACTGAACACTTGGTAATTATTTTTAAAAACAAAAAGAAGGTTAAGGGACACAAGATTAAATACTGAGAGAGAAAAAAATTAACTGCCAAGCAAAGAAATCCACGTGGTGTAGACTCGGTGCTGTAAGAGTGAGATGCTCATAATAGCATGTATGAATGCGTCAAAATGAACACTAATGTGTATAACTATAATGCACTAATGAAAGCATTATATAGCTGAATAGGAGAGAGGAAGTCAGCAATAAAGCCAGAGATAGAAGGGGCACAGAGATAGAAAGAAAGATGGGCATGTGCACCTGTGTGTGTGTGTGTGTGTGTGGAGACAGAGAGATTGCTTTAAGGAAAGTAGCTCACATGATTGTCAGGGCTAGGAAGCCTGAAATCTATAGGGTAGGCCAGCACACTGGAGACTCCAGTAAGAGACGATATTGCCACCTTGGGTCTGAGATCTAAAGGGCTCCAGGATGGAATCCCAGGCAAAGTTTCTAGGTTGTGGAAAAAAGTGGAAACCTCAGTCCGTTCTGCAGGCCTCCGGCAGATTGGATGAGCCCCACCCATCGTGAAGCATGACGAAAAATGCAGCCGGCTTTCCTCAAAGCCCACCAACTGCATCTTCATCAAACCTTAAAATTAAAAATTTCAAGCCAGGCGCGGCAGAGCATGCCTATAATCCCCAGTGGCTCAGGAGGCTGAGGCAGGGGGATCCCGAGTTCACAGCCAGCCTCGGCAATTTAGCAAGGCGCTAAGCAACTCAGTGAGACCCTGTCTCTAAATACGGTACAAAATAGGGCTGGGGGGGCTGGGATTGTAGCTCAGTGGTAGAGCGCTTGCCTCACATGCGTGGGGTACTGGGTTTGATCCTCAGCACCACATAAAAAAATAAACAAAATAAAGATATTGTGTTCATCTACAACTGAAAAATATTTAAAAAAAAACAAAAAAAAACACAAAATAGGGCTGGGGATGTGGCTCAGTGGTTGAGTGCCCCTGAGTTCAATCCCTGGTACAAAAAAAAAAAAAAATCATAGCAATACGTAGATTGGTGTTTGATTTTAAAATCTGTGCACCATAGCCTACACAAGTTGCCACATTCTGTTACCCCTCAAGTGTTGAATTCCATTCTGCTGCTTGAGAAAAGACCAGTTGCTTCCCCTTCTCAGCAGGAAGAGCAAGCCTAGAGACAAATACAGGAAGACAGGGGTGAGGGGCCTGTGTGGGCAAAGCTAGTGTTATTTCCAAAGGGATTCCAATTCACTTGTTAAGGTATTACGTTTTTGCAAACCCTCAGATTTGGTTAATGCAATGTCTGTTTCCACCCCCATGTTTAATCCTTTACACTTAGAACAAACTGTCTGAGAGGAGCTAGTGAAATTGTGGTTATTTCCTCCAGGGAAGAGATAAAGTAATTTCTAAAGTGTGGTAAAGGATAAAAATTGGAATCCAGATGAAATGCGTGCAGACTTTGGCACCCAGTGAAAGCACCGCCTGCCAAGCGTCTTGCCCAATTCCTTGTCAGGTATGGCACACCCAGCCTGGAGAACACTTCTCTTATCTTCTCAGGCCAGCTGGCTCATGGTGCTCTCCAGGCAATAGATCAGACAGAACTGCTTCCAGCGCTCGGCTTCCAACCAGCAACCCAGGGGCCACCCCCACCGCCCAGCTGTCTAGCTTATTGTGCTTACATGCCAAACCAGTTTCCAAGTTGGGCAGCGCCAAAACAACTGCTGGGGGTGTTCATCCCCATTTTGCAGATGGAAGATGAAGGGTGGTGATGAGCTGCTTTGCAATGACAGAGCCAGAAAGAGCATCCGCAGAGCTGGTTTCTCCGATGCCTGAGGGTAGGTGCTAAACCAGCTCAGCCAGGGCTAAGCTAAATTCAAGTTCTTTAATGTCAGACAGTAACAGCAGTAACTGCTGGGTCATGGGGCTCACAGCGCGGAGCTATCTTCTGACTGTCTAGAAGTAAATGGTGATGATGAGGAGGAGGAGGAGGAAGAGGAGGAGGTGGAGGAGGAGGAGGAAGAGGAGGGGGTGGAGGAGGAGGCAACTACTTATGGAGCATCTATTCTGTGGTGCACACATGCTAGCTCGTTAAGTCTGCCAAACTAAGAGTTTTGATCCCTGTTACAAAATAAGGAAACTGAGACCCATGATTACCCTCTGAGCCAGAGTAGCAGAGCATGGATTCAGACTGTTCTCTGTGACCCCGTCTCCTGAGACGCTGACCTCTGAATCTGCGGTTCCCTGAGCAACCTGGACCCGATTGCTCGAGAATCTGTGATTGTACAAATTATACACATTCATCCTTTAGAAATTTAGGGGTGCTTTACCCAATTTTTTAATTTACCAAATTAAAATTTTATTTGATTTGCAACCTTAGACTTCAAACTTGAGGAATTTTTCAGCTGAGACTTTGACATCATCACTAATAGAGGTGAAGCAGGTTATCACTCCTAGGCTCCATTATGTATAGAAAATACCAAGCCTAAGAAGAAGGTAGGGGCGCTAGAATTTCACAGACATGTATTCCCTGACTGGGTATAGAAAATGCCAATTTGGGGGAAACTTATGCAGATAAATAAAAAAGGAAGAAGAAATAAAAATGACCTGAAAGTTGACCCAGATGTCCCAGGTGTTGTAAGACCTAGTAGATTAGGAAGCTGACCACCATCTTTTGCTTAATACAATAATACTTCCTTTAATTATTCTCATGAATGCTTTTTGTGTATTACAACATTTTCCCCTATAAGAACTCCTATTAAGCTTTATTGGAAAGATCCCATAGGAAAATAGATTTCTTTTTTTTCCAAAGAACTTGCTCTGCAATTGTCTTTGCTGGAATGAGCGTATTCTGTTAAGTGATAGATACTGAGATATCTTGGTGGGCTCAGAAATTAATTTCCTTTACGTTTCATGGCCTTGCATGCTGGTGCCCACAGTTGCTTGTCCCTCATACATCATTCTCTCCAATTACAAACCCTGCTTGAGAAAAACTGGCTGGAGGAAACATAAAAGTAGATCAATCATAATATTTATACCCCCTGGGAAGGAGTCCATTCTGTTTTCCTGGTCCACTAATACAGTATTAAATTAACTTTCCTTTAATTCATCAAATGCAAGGCATTTATTCATTTATGAATTCAACAAATATTTATTGAGTGCCTACTATATATCAGATGCTGTTGAAGACAGGAGACAGGAGTCACAAAACAAACTCAAAAATCCCTGTCTTCATAGAACTTACCTTCAAGCCGTGTATACCTGGGTGTGAACACTCCTGCACACGCAGAGTTGAGCTTAGACGTACATGGTTTATAACCCAATGTTGGCCCTTGGAGGGGTAAATTAGTTGTTTAACACCTTTTTTACTTAACTTCCATGGAATTAATAATTTTAAGTAAAATTCCATTACTGAAGCGTTACATGTTTGTAGAGAAGTACACAAATTGTGAATCTCAATGAATTTTCAAAAGAACATATCATTGTACCCATATCAGTACATAAAAAACTGCTAGCCTCTCACAAAACCCCTTTTTGCCCCTACTAGTAACTAACCCTTTTCCCCACAGATAACCACCATCCCATCTTCTATTACCATCAACTAGTTTTTCTGTTTTTAAGTTTATACAAAATCCTTCAAGTACATCTTTTCAGTGTGTCTGACTTATTTCTTTCAATCCTGTTTTTCTCTTTTTAGATTTCTGTCTATTGTTGTGTGTAACAGTAGCTCATTCCTTTTGTACTGCATAATATTTTGCTGTAGAATTGCATCATAATTTGTCATAACTTATTCATCCATTCTACAGTTGGAATTGAGGTTGTTTCTGATTTGAGGGTAATAATAATAGCCATAAGGACATTCTTACATATACCTTTGGGGGTGTAGGCCTGTTGAAAAATCAAACCAGAAATGAAAATGATAGCTGTGTTATCAGTGTGCACAGGTTCAGTTGTAGTATGTTGCCCAATAATTTTTCAAATTGCTCTTCCTTTAATGCCCCCACCAGCTGTGTACGAGCTTTCTATTCCTTCCACACTTTCATCAATCACCACTTGGTGTTTTGCATCTTTTTTTTTTTCAACTCTTAGCTATTCTGGTTCAGCAAACGAGCAATTTTCAGTAGCTAATGTTTAAATTTTGCTGGTGACAACTGATGTCGAGCACCTTTGCAAGGTTAGTCTTATTGGTGCATTGTACGTCACAGTGGGATTCATTGTTCCATATTCGTACATGAGGTGACATAGTTTGGTCCCCTCTCCCTGCCCTCCTCTTTTCCTAAGGCCCCCATTGGTCTCTCGTTGAGCATTGGGCATTAGGTATTGTCTGTTGTAAAGTGAAAGTGTCTCTTCAAATCTTTTGTCCAATTTCTTTTTTGTGGGGCGGGTACTAGGGATTGAACTCAGGGGCACTCAATCACCGAGCCACGTCCCCAGCCCTATTTTGTATTTTATTTAGGGACAGGGTCTCACTGAGTTGCTTAGGGCCTCACTTTTGCTGAGGCTGGCTTTGAACTCTCAATCCTCCTGCCTCAGCCTCCCGAGTGGCTGGGATCACAGGCGTGAGCCACCGCGCCCAGCTCTTTTGTCCAATTTTTATTGTATTGTCTGATATTTTCTTGCTGAGTTGTGGGGAGTGTTCTTAGGTTCTGTGCAGGATTCCTTAGTAGTCCTGCAACTCCCCTCTCTCATTCTGTAGCTTGCATTTCCTTCTCTTAACATGTCTTAATCACCAGAAATTCTTAAATTTCAAGCTGTCCAATATTTCTGTGTCTTTTTATGATTAGTCAGTGCTTCGTATATTCTGTTTAAAATTTGTTTTTTTCTAATCATAATCCTGGTTAACTTAGTATTTACCACTTACCTGAAATTAATTTCAGTATCAACATTAGAATGGCTAAAGTCATGTTTCCCCTCAAGGATATTTTTAAGTAGATGGTTTTTGAGAGAAATTAAATAGATAACTAAGAGTTGTAGCTAAAATATTATTAAAATTTAGAAATCAAAATATTAAACTTTTTATATATCACTTATATGCAAATACTGCCCCAGACATCTTACATGTCTAATTGATTTTATGTAGTGTGACTTATATACTATTATTTTTGATTGCCATTTAATAAATTAAGAAACAAAAGCTCAGAGAGGCCAACTCATTTGGCTAAGGTCACACAGCTAGTAATAGGCAAAGCCAACATTTGAACTCAGGCATTTTGGCTATAGAACTAGCTCTCCTAACCACAAGGCAAGGTTGCCTGCCAATAAATCTTACATAGTTTATGGTGCATTACATAAGTGGTGGTACAATGTCTATATTTGAACAGCCTGTTTACACAACAAATATTACATGACTTTAGAGATATCAATTTAAAAAAAAATGTGTAGCTGCAGGATATAAGCTGTGTCCTCCTTCCCACCCTCTCATTTTCCTCTGATTTTAGTACCTCTGCTTATATTTCGGGCAGGCAGAACTACTCTGGGAGCAATTTTTCTTTAATTTCAAAGAGTCTGCTGTTATCTTAGTTTCCAGTACACTGGGCATGCTAAAAATGAAACATCGAGGTCCACTTTCCCATTATATACCTCTCCCTCAGCACTTGCAGTGATTTTACCAAAAGCATCAAGCACAGTTTCCATCTCCAGTTTCCTTGTTTCTGTGGCTTGAAGCCAGCCCTTTAAAATCAATTTTGCTTGCCCTTGACTCTAGTGGTTGAATTTCTATTTGATTTCTATTTCTTATTCTTTCCTTTATTTAAATCCTGGCTTCCATCCAAAATGGGAGGAGAAATAAGCCTGGACCTTTGAATATTGACACCACCAGCAAGGTTACAGCCCGCCCCATCCACCTGGGACCTGCAGAGTCTGCTGAGAGTCACCGATGGCCTCCGGCTTGTATGTGGCCACTGTTGTCACCTGCCTCATTTGTAACATATACCTCAACCATTAGGCAAAGAGAAATGGCCAGGCAGTTGTGTGTGGTTTGTGGCTTTTAGAGTAAGTGCTTGGTGAGACGGAGTCAGCACACAGAGCTGGAGAGGAAAGCGCAGCTCATTCTTCTTCCCAAGCAATCCATTAGACCGCCTCACGTGGAGCCAGGCAAAGGTTTGGGTGAACCCCACTGTATTGTCAAGCTCTAATCAGGCTTCAAATCTAGTAGCCCAGTTGACTAAATGGTGTACAAACAGAGCTTTAGACATAGAAAATGAAGTTCAAAGCCCAGTCATGATTGCATGGGTTCAATTAAATTAAAAGTTCCTTGAGTTGCTATTGGGGGAATGGCCTCCACTTGGGCACCTGGAGAGGAAACTGCTGGCATTGACTTTGAAGAACAAACTTCAAAATGCAATTGTGCTGCTGAAAAATCTCCATCCTAAATGGTGGTGCATAGAAGCAGCCATTGAAAAGTTCCAGAAAATAGTCATATACTAAGGGGAAAAAACAAAACTCAGAGCAAATTTTCCATCAAAACCAATGGTCATTTGAGATTGTTGTTTGTGTGTCAAAGGTTTGAAGGTATTTGAGATTCTTCAAACACTGTGGTTCTTGAGTTCCAGAATAAGGCCATCTGCAGATGGCATGGATTCGGCTCTGAATTAGCCTCTCAGGATTGTTATGACCTTGAAAAGTCATTGACCACTCTGAGTTTTAAGCTTCTCAAGGGCAGGAGTACATCTTTTTAAACATTACCTCAAGCTGTTACCACTCAGATTTTTGTTTTGTGAATGAAGGAAAAATGGAAAAAATATTGTGAAATGATATTTGAGTTCCTTCTTGACCTTAATCATCTATGTTTCTACATTCAAAAATATTTTATTCATTATAATATTCATTAACAGTTTTATTCATGTGTACTGCGGGAACAAGCTCAATATGTTTATATACTCAAGCCAATGGTTTCCAGGGGTGCAGGAGGAGAAATGATCTACCCTGAGAGGGAGGGTTATTTCAACACTGACATGGTTTAGAATTGCCACTGTGTCATGAAAATAGAATGGAGGTTTTTATGTTGCTTTTACTACGGCTTTAAAATTGTGAATAGAAAATATACCCACTTACTGGCCATTCACACTGCCCGGTGTCCCCAGTCTCAGTGACTCTAGCTCTTCCTCTTAGTCAATATCACAAACCTTATTATTATGCTGTTTTTCGTAGTAGCTTTCCTGGTAACAACAGTCAACCTGATGAAGTTAGAGGAAGCCACAGGATTTCCAGTGGTTTGGGCAGTAGGGCCCAACACCAGTAATCATCAAAGATGATTGCAGAGCCTGTCCACACACACACACACACACACACACACACACACACAAATGATAGTTACTAGAAAATGAAGTCAGTGGAAGTTCTTGGAACCAAAGTGTGCTGTAAGCAGTAGCAGCAGCAATGTCAGGAGCCCTGGGCATATTTCAAACCTGAAATCCCAGCTTAAGTAAGTGACCCTCCCTGAGCCACATGGACTACATGGCTGGACACCTGCAGTGTGTGGGCTCCCATGAGCCAGCTCAGCCTGTCCCCCGGTCTTCTGCACCCTCTTAGACTCCCTAAACTCCCACCAGCAGCGGCTGCAATCCACAGGAACTTCTTAATTCACTTTCAGGAGAATCAGACCGCTCTCAGATTTTTTTTTTTTTTTTAACAAAGAAATGGAAGGAGCTGGGTTGGCTCTGGACAGGCAGAAGGACACTGCTCTGCCAGTTGCATTGACTTTCTTACCTTTACCCACCCTCCTTTCCTGTGGTGTTCTCAGAAGGATGCTGCCAGAGCCAATGGCTTCCAAGGTCCTCATTAGCCTGTGGGGGTGAAAGAATCAGTGCTGCGTGCTGAGTGGAAAGAGGCTCCCCTCGTCTGCCTCCTCGGCCACCTCCCTGGAGCTCTCCAGCACCCAGGGACTGGCTGGCTGTTCCACTCTTCTCACCAGCAGCCCCTTCCAGCTCAGGAGCTGGCCTTGTATAAAGTGGCCACCAGCTTATTTTGAAGGCAGAATTAGCTTAATTAATTGGCTTCTGAATGATAAATGTATTCTTTAAAGCATGGAGATTCCACCCCGGCAGGACTGATTTACACATAGCTCTGATAGGCGTTTGGTCATCTGGTAAGGTGATTTGAAAGAGTCACGAATTGCCCTCCCCAGGTAAACAGATCCTGCCCCCACCCCACACAATTGAATCTCTTGCTAAGACCAAGCGCACTGCTACTGAGCGAGACGTGCTATTTCTCGGGAGGATTGTGTCTATCTAAGCGCCTCGCACTGGTGTTCCTCATATGCCAGGCACTGTACTAGGCATGCGCTCTGCTGCTGGCCTAGAGAAGTGAGAACCCTGCCATTAATAAGCCGAGCTCGCGCAGGAAAAGGAATTCTGCCCAGGGCACTGGGAAGGCTGCTCAGAGGGCATTCACAGTTGAGCTGAGCCTTGAAGAATGAGTCTGATAAATCCACTTGAAGAAGTGAATCACTATAGCAGTAATGAATTTGCTGGGGTTTTTTGATGAGTTGGTCCCTAGCTATTGTCACTTGGCAGAGTCCCAGGTTAGAAGTAGGCAAGGTAAGTGAGATCCACTGGGGGATGAAATTGAGAATTCAGGGTGGTGGCCTGAGGTCACCTGCTGGTATGGGGTGAGCAGAGCAAGTCTGCAGGCAAGAGGGGTCCTTCCTCTGCCCCCCACCACAGCCCCGCTGGGACGGAATATGGCTCCGCAATATAGCTCCTCAGAAGCTGTTTCATGTTCCCTGGGGCTGACCCCTCTGGGAACACATTTCCTTTCCTTACAAGGTTTGAACACTTCCTGAAAGAGCAATTGTTCTATATAGAATTTGAGACCACGCCTGAGTTTGTGAACCACACCCCTTTAGTTTAAAAATAAGTTTTCAGGTGAAATTCACACAAGATAAAGTGAGCCATTCTGAGGTTTGGTTTGGTTTGGTTTGGTGGCATGGGAATGGAACTCAGGGCCTCACACATGCTAGGCAAGTGCTCTACCACTAAGCTATGTCCCCATCCCCAAAGGAACCATTTTAAAGTAAACAATTCCATGCCACTTAAATGGAGAGTATGGTGCAGCGATCACCTTGATCTGGCTCCAAAATATTTTCATCACCCCAAAGGAAACTCCATATACCCTTTCAACAATTACTCTTTAATCTCCCCTCTGCCAAGCCCTAGGCAACTTCCAATCGAATTTCTGTTTTTACATATTTATTTATTTTGAATATTTCATATAAACAGAATCATAGGATACATGATTTTGCAGTTTGGCTTCTTTCACTGAACATAATGCTTTCGAGGTTTATCCATGTTGTAGCCTGTATCAACATTTTCTTCCTTTTCATAGCTGAATAATAATCTGTTACATATGTATATCCCGGTTTGTCCATTCAGCCATGATGGACATTTGGGTTGTTTCAATCATCTGGCTATTTTGAATAACACTCATATGAACACACCCGTACGTGCATTTGTTTGAGTATCTGTTTTCAATTTTTAAGGCTAGGTCCCTAGAAGGAAAAGAACATGACCATATGGTAATTCTATGCTTAACCTTTTAGGCAGCCCCCAGACTGTTATCTGCAGCAGCTGCACCATTGATGTTCCCTTCCACAATATACAAAGGTCCTAATGCCTCTGCATCCTCTCTAATGCTTATTATTTTCTGATTTTTTTTTTTTTTGCATTAAAGCTATCTTAACGAGTGTAAAGTGTTAGCTCATCATGGTTTTGATTTGCATTTCTCTAATGACATCGGGTTTGGAACATCCTCTCATGGACTTGCTGACCATTGCGTATCTTCTCTGAAAAAAACATCTCTTTAAGTTCTTTGCCCACCTATTTATTGGGTCAGTTATCCTTTTGTTGGTGAGCTGTAAGAGTTCTTTTTCTATTCTGGATATTAGGTGCTTATCAAATACATGCTTCATAAATATTTCCTTCCATCCTGTGAGCTGCCTTTTCATTTTTATGGTAATGTTTTTTATTTTGCAAAAAAATAAATTTGATGAAGTCCAATTTTATCTATTTTTCTCTTGTTTCTTATGACTTTGTGTCCCATCTAAGAATCCATTGCCAAATCCAAGGTCATAAAGACTTACCCCTATGTTTTCTTCTAAGAATGTTATGGATTCAGCTCACATATGCAGGTGCTGATCAATATTGAATTAGTCTTTGCATATGGTGTGAAGTAGGGATTTGTTTGCACGTGGATATTCAGTTGTCCCAAGACCATTTGTTGATGAGATAATTGGCCACAGGTCAATAAGTTTATTTCTGTGCTCTTAATTTTTGCACTTCTCTATTTTGATAAAACTTTCATGACAAAGATTTCAGCCATAGTAAGTTCCATTTTGTTCATTTCTCTTTTAAAAAAAAAGTTTTGAATACTTTTTAAAGCATTGGCCATTGTGATGATGTAGCACTTACAGCACCAAGCCCAGAATAAATGGTGGTCCTCACATGTGCTGCCATTTGTTCTTGAGTTACCTTGAAAAGTAGTCATTTATAAGAACTTTAGATCACTCTCCCTCAAAACGCCTTTTCTGACAAGGTTTTATTCTGGGCAGCACCACGTCTGTAGTGCTCCTCTTACATTTACGCCACCTGCGATATCCTGGGTTTTGCTCCACAATTATAGTTTGTTGGTCCAAACTCTGGCAAATTATTTACCTGTTGAAATATTTACATTGACTCTTTGAGGCCACAGCTGCTCCTGGCAGAGTTATTGTTGAGCCCCAAAGGGCCAGTCTCTGAACTTTTCCAATTGAAAAGGTCAGGCAGTTATGGGAACTGACAATTTTTAATTTTGCAACCTCTGTGGAAAGCTGCATGGGGCAGACTTGAACAAATAAATTAGTGTGAACCGAGCAGGTAACCCTCTGAAAACTACCATGGGAGCAAAGAAGAGGTAATTTAACTCCAGTAAACAAATGGGGGTTCTGGGGGCTCCCACGACAGTCTCTAGCTGTGTCATTTTGTAGACTGAAGGAAATTTGAGTTATTAATCCTTTAAATCTCTTGCAGTCCTTGTCCAGTTGGGTCTCAGCTGAGGTCCACTCACTTTATTCCAATCCAAGGAAGATTACTTCCTGATTTATGATGCCTCAGAAATACTGATGCTGGAACGTCAAGGAAACGTTATTCTAAATAGGATATTCAAAAGGTTTGAAAAACATTTGGATGTCTTGACCATAAAGAGGTGGGTGCTGAGATTTTGTTTTTAATAAAGCCACTTCCTTCCACTACTATAAAAGAGAGAAATATATCTGCATCATGTTCCAAGGTACTGGGACAGCACTTAGTCACTCTGGTTCCTAAATCCTCACTGTGGACAATGAAAAAGGAATCCAAGGCCATCAACCCTAGGAGCCCTGAGACAAAGGCCTCTCTAAGCAGACATTCCTATTGGTCTTGGGGTGAAGTTCTCTTCTTCTGCACTCTCTACAATAAGACACTTGGGATTTACAGGGAAAATTACAGAGATATATCATGAGGAAGTCACAGACCAAACTGCTATTTCTAATGTAGCCAAGCTCAAGAAATACAGAGTTTGAGAACGTCTTTTAGATCTTCTTCATTTCCTGGAGGAAATATGGCTCTTCCACCATGCCCTTCTGCTCCATGAGGGCTGTCCCCTCAAAGATTCCAGCTCACGCTTCCCTGCACTGGCTTCCCCTGGTCATCCTGGAAACTCATCTCCTCTGAGTTTGGAGTCCTCAGTCTATTCTTCTTCTTTGATGACTTTTTCAGTCCCTCTCTGATTTCTCACCTTTTGTTCCTGAAGGAACATCTCCTCCAACATCCATGCTTCGTCTTCTATGCATGTCATCCTGCATAGGCTCTCTGTGCCCCTCTCTGCAATGGCTTTAGTTGTCACCCAAATTATGTTCCCTCTGCAATCTGTAGTTCTCACCAGGCTCCCAAACTTCAGGCACATTTACATCTGCCTTCTAGACACTTCCACATGAGCTCCCTAGAGAATACTCATATTTGTATATCTACAACATGCCTCTCTGAATCTATATTCAGCATTTTTATTCTCCATATCTTACCTTGATAAAAGGACATCAGCTATATTACCAACTTCTCCCACACTCCAAGTTTTTTTTGGGGGGAGGGATATTTGGGGATTGAATTCAGGGGTATTTTTCAGCCCTTTTCAATTTTTATTTTGAGACAAGTTCTAGTTAAGTGGTTGAGGCTGGCCTCGAACTTACAATCCTCCTGCCTCAGCCTCCTGAGTCACTAGGATTACAGGTGTGTGCCACATCCACACCCCAAGTTTAAGCATCATGGTAATCGCATTTACAAAATTCTTTCACATATTGCCTATAGAGGCCTATTGCCATTGCTCCATTCAAGGCCATAAACACCTAATCAGTCTTTTGATCACAACCTATAAGCTTCGTGAGTCCACTTTGCTTACCATCCATTTCTACCACATAGAACAGTGCCAGATACATCGTAGACAACTTCTAAATAGTTGATGAATAAATGAACAAATTACACCCATGCAGTCTCTCCCCCTTAATCCATTCAACATAACCATCAGAATGAACCAAAATAAATACCTGATTTTATCATCATTTGTCCAGCACCTTTAAGTGGCCCCTCCCATGTGCTATGAAATGAAACCCACCATGTCTGATTACAACCCCAAGACCCATAAGAGAGGCCCTAATTACCTTCTGAGGACCCATTTCCTACCACCGCCACCCAACAGCACCCTACACACTGAACAGATTATCCCCATGTCTTTAATGTATAACGACTATTTCAGTTTCTCTGATTTTGCTCCTTTTGATCTCACTTCCAGAAACATCCTTCTCTCTTTGTCTCTGAGATGGAATAGCCTTTTGTCTATGGTTGAGCTTTTAAAAATTAAGAATTTGTAACAGGCAAGTAAAGTTAGTAAGATTTGGGGGTAAAATTAAATTTAAGGAAGAGACAAAAAGTCTTCTATTTCAAATCTCCATCTTTAAACATTACCTTTCTTGGTTCTTCCAGACTTAGGATGCAAAGTTCCCTGACACCCAGCTCTGCCAACCCAACTGCAGAAAGAGGGAAAGGAACACAGGGTTCAGATCCCACTTCTAAGGCTTTTTAAATGAAGAAGAAACTGAGGAAAGGCCAGCAAGGAAATAACGGAGACCAAAACACCAAGGGACAAGAAGGGGGAGAGAAAGCAGAGTTTGGCGACAAGATTGCAAAGAGAGAGTTTTCCAGAGACTCTGTGGAGCTAGGAAAAGTCCACATGCTAGTGTAGGCACCAGGGTGACGGGGGCCATGGAAGCCTGGGTTGGATACACAGAAGAACAAGTGTGTAGGAGAGGCTTTCTGTCAGCTCCCTGCTTTGTCCTGGCTCTAAATGATGGCAGTGGCCATCTATCACTGAGAACAGAGAGCAAAGCCCTTCACCTTCTCCTGTGTGTGTGTGTGCGCAAAGAAACCACCTCTCCCACCCCTGGAAGCCACCTACAGGCACTTGAGAGTGTTCAGTGCAGACAATGAGAACTAAAGAGAGCAAACCAGGGGTTTCACCCAACCAGACAACCTGAAACACTGATCGCACCAACTGCTTCTGGAGGCCCTCACCTCCAGACCCCCAGATACTGAGCCCCCCATGACATGCCTCCCAATCTCATACTTCATGGAGCTTTACCTCACCAGACACTGTTGAAGGTCCTGTCCCCTGGCTCCTGCCACCTTTTCTGGCCTCTATTCTGCTCAACTAGATCCTGAGTTCACTGAGAGCAAAGTTCTGGCCTCTGCCTCAGCATCCTTAGAGCCTCGCTTGGGGTCTCATGCCTTGTGGCCACTCAATAAATGGTATTGACTTGGTTTTTACAGATGCTGTAACTGTGGCCCAAAGCAACTAAATGGCTTTTCAAAGGGCTCCACAACTTGTTAGTGGCAATTTGGGATCAGATGGCAGTTTCTTCCTGCAGAGGTTAAGCTCACCATCTTTAGTCTAAATTTTTCAATTATCTGCATAGACTTACCTAGAAAGGAATTACAGGATGTGTGTGGAACTTATTTTCTTCAACCACACTATAATCTAAGAAGTGGATTTCAAATGAGAGATGGGTGTCATGCAGGCAATAAAGCATTGGCTTCAAAACCAGATGGACTCTCTGCTTGGATGCTCATGGGCAGGTGCTGCTTTTCTCCCCCAGGAGAGAGGATGCTTGTCCAAGCAGCCCAGGGATGCTCTAGGATTAAACAAGACAGAGGGAGGCTTGCCAGGAGCCATTCTTCAAGTACGTTCACTCCACTTTTTTAAAAAAATGAAAATTTTGCCAAAGTAAGAAAACACTACAAATTACAAATTATAAAAGCTGAAAATCAAACATCACAAAACCTAGGGGAGTAAACACTTTTCGTATGTTAAAGCCTGACATAGCTCTATAATACCTTTTCCTACATTTTTTTATCCACATACTTTTTCTAAAACTTTTTTATTGTGATAAAAAATATGGATCATAAAAGTTGTCATTTTAACCATCTTTCTGGTGTACAATTCAGTGGCATTAAATACATTCACATGTGTGCGATCATTACCACCATCTATTTTCATAATAGAGCCTGGGAGAGCTGTTCACTTAAACACAATGTGAATGATATCCCCTGAGCTCCCCAGCATCACGGCCCAAAGCAGGCTACCTTCTCTCTCACTTCCAAGCCTCGGCACGACTTTCTCTCCTGCCACAAAGCCCCATATTTTAAATCCTTCTGCCTCCTACTCCTCTGAGATTCCTACTTATTTCTCAGTCTCAGCCTAGGTAGACATGTGAAGCTCTATGGCAAACTCCCCCCCAGTGGATTGAGCACACTTCCTCTGTGCTCTGACTCTCTAGATACTGAATTATAGTGATGAACCCACTATTTCACTTCCATGGGCCTTTCTGTCCTTCCAGAGTGTGAGCAAATCCAGGACAAGAACTGTATTTTATTTACCACTGAATCTCCCATGCTGGTGATTGATGAACAATGGTTATTCCATAAATATGTAATAAATAAGTAAATGGACTGATTAATCACCTAATTCTTACTTAAGGGCTTCTTGAAAATTTTCTTTACCCAAACTATTTTCCTCAAATCCATCCATTCTCTCACTCATTCATCCTTTCAACAAATATTAAGAATCTTCTCTATGAAGACACTGATAATAGACCCCGTTATATTCTGTATATGACATAAAAAAATGAAAATCTCCTGTGTTAATGCAGGAATATGCAGAGGTGAAATGATTGGATTGAGAGAGCTGTAATGGAATCAGCCCATCCTAATTTGAATGAACTAACTAGATGTTAACTACAAGCAGGTGAGGCATGGCTGGAGGTGGGTCACTGAGGACATGTCCTGGAAGGGTTCATCTTCCCCTCTTTCTGTGTCTGTTTTCTGGCTGCCGTGAACAGAGCAGCTTTTATCCACCAGGCCTTTGTACCATGATGTTCTGCCTCACTGTGGGCTGAGAACAATGAAATCGGCCCACTGTGGACTTAACCTCTGAAAACATGAGCCAAAATAAGCTTTCCTCTACTCAGTTGTCCTTGTTGGGTATTTTGGTCACAGTGACGTAAAGCTGACTAACAAAAAGCTAAGACTACCACAGAGAATAAAAGACAAAAATCAAGGATTTCGTAAAGTTTACATTTTGATTGAAGAATAGGAAAAAAGTGTGAGAAGTATAAAATAAATGAAGGGTAGAGATGGAGCTCAGTGGTAGAGTGCCTTCCCAGCAGGCATGAGGACTTGGGTTTGATCCCCAACAACACACACACATGCAGAAAGAAAGTGAAGGAAAGAGAGGGGGAAAAATGAATAAATAAGTAAAATACATAGTGAATCCACAGGGCCAGGAGACATGGCTTGGCCCACTATTTGTGGCATTTGACCTATTTCCTTTCTACAGCTCTGTTCACTCTGAACTATGCCTGCTGGCTCCAAAGCCTGTGATGGGACCCTGGGCTCTTCTTTACAAGGCCATTTAGAGCCCAGTGTCTTAAGAATTGGAGCTGGGAGCTCCCTGTGGCCCTGTAGAACCCAAAGTGCCCTGATGGAACTAAAAGTCTAAGAGGTTTCATGCAGAAATGTGGAACATACACTGGCCCCACCCCAGCCCAGCCCGGCCACAGTTTCCTACTCAGACCATCAGGCACTTCAGAAAGATATCTTGTCTTTTTACTGTGGCTTCTATCTCCTTTGGCCTGAGCTTCATGACCAAAGGATAGAACTTCAGAGTATATTTGCTGTCCCATTAGTGCCCCATTAGCTCTGGGCTTCTTCTCTCCTAAGAATATTTGTTCAACTGAATTTTAACTGATCTGCTTCTCATGGTCTAAATGTTTGTGTCTCCCCAAAGTTCATGTTTAAAACTAATTACCAACGTGGTGGACTCAGAGGTGCGAAGTGATTAAGTCACAGAGGAAGCCCCTCTTGGATAGGATCAGTGCCCTCGCAAGTGTGATCTCAAAGTGCTGCCATATCCTCTCTACCACCTGAGGGCAGAGTGAGAGAACCAGAAAACCTTCTATGAGCCAGAAAATAGACTCTCACCAGACACTGAATGTGCTAGCACCTTGATCTTGGACTTCCCAGACTGAGAAATCAATCCCTGTTGCTTGTAAGCGACCTAGTTCATAACTTCTCGCTATAGCAGCCTGAATGGACACCCTTCTACCCCTCCACTGCACACACATCTTGAGATCCCAGTGGTGGCCTCCTGTATGCTAGAGTCTGGCCCCCAGCCACAGGTGCAAAGAAGGCAATTGACCGATCACCATTCAGAGATTTTCATTGTTGACCTATTGATATTTTTCATTCCTCCTGTTGTTTAATTGTATACTTAATACAAAGTTGGGAGTGTGCTGGTGTAGGAGTTGATTACAGTTCTCTATCTTTTTGAAATCTGAGATACAGAGCACATGCCTTTTGGTTGCAGAATATTTCATCATTGACCATCAATCTAAAGAGGCTACCTTCTATTATAATTATGACAATTACTATTTTTCCCTCTGATGAAGACATTTTTCTAATGATTTTGATATAGGCAATATATTGCATTATATATGCCATTTTTATATACACAGTACATTACATTGCTTCATATATGTTCTTCATTGTGTCTGTCTTTAAATCTCATTTGACCTTTACTTCTTGTTCATTTCATGCTGCTGTTCAGATTTTTTGATGTTTCTGTCATCTAACATTTGTCATTTCACAGTATACATTTGCTAGATTTTGTCTTTTATTTCCTCCACTGTTGACTGTGTAGGTTACTCTAACTTCTCCCCGCCACAGTCCGTATCGTGACGAACGTTTCTTGTATGTCCCCATAGGACCTGTGTCTTGGTCTCTGTGGTACGTATCCAAGAGTGGAGCTCCTTGGTCGTGGAACCTCAGCTTCTCTGAGTCCCACCAGATTGTTTACCAGCATCATTCACATCTCCACCTTCCCGCACTCTTTTTTTTTTTTTTTTTAAATATTCTTTTAGTGGTAGATGGACACAATGTCTCTATTTTTTTATTGCTTTGTATGTGGTGCTGAGGATCGAACCCAGGGCCCCACGCGTGCAAGGCAAGCGCTCTACCGCTGAGCCACAATCCCAGCCCACCTTCCCGCACTCTTACACTTGCTTTGTATTATACACTGTTCTAAGTTTTGCTGTCATGATGCCTGTAAATCAGTATCTCATTAGCATTACTCATATTTTTAGTTGCTATGAGGTTCTGATATATTTACATAAAATTGTATACCTGAGTCTCCTCCTTCTGTTAAATATCTATTCATAGTTTTACCCACTTGTCCTATTTTTACACTTAGCATTACATCTTAAATATTTTCTCATATTCTTCATGAGCATTATTTGTAATGAGCAAATAGTATTTCATAATATACCACTTTTTTTAGCTATGCTTTTTTATTTCATTAAATCCTTATGTGGTTTCTAATTTTTTCTAACTCTTAAATATTCCCATACATGAACCCTTGTCTATATGTGTGATTACTTGCTTTGGACCATGTCTTGGAAGAACAATGATTCATTTAAGGGACAGGGAGCATTATAAGTTACTAGTACATTTACCAAATTGCTCCTCTAAAAGGTAATGCCAGTTACATTTCCATTAATAGCAAAAAGAATTTTTGTCTTACCATATACGCATATATGCAATATTTTCCAAATTATCACCAAACTGAGACAGGTGAAGCTCTGGCTCATTTTTGCTTATGTGTCTCACAAGTAATACCTGTACCTATTTAAGGTAAATTAGAGATTTATATCTCTTCTTTTTAGAATTATTTCCATGCTCTTGCTCAGCTTCTCTAGGCTGCTTGTGTTATAATGTTGATTTGCAAGAGCTCTTTAGGTGAATAATACTTATATCTTATTGGTTTCCACATCTGAGACATCCATTGATGATTCTGATACTTGAAAACATGGAGGTTGTCTTTCATAGGTATCTAAGAAGGGTGGATTGCAAACATGTTACCAAATGTCAAGAAAAGTAAGAAAAATGTCTGTAAGCAGGGACAGACCTTCAGATAATTCTCTGTGGCAACAGAATGGCTTAAGGCTAGCTGAGAGCCAGAAGGGCCACCAAAGGGGAGTCCCAACACCTTCTCTGCCCTGTATCTCTGTCGCTTTCTTCATTTTACCTGTGCCCAATCATTCCATTTAATGTAGCTTCTAAATCAGATATGTTGTGCAATAAACCTATTTGTAATTCTCAAGTAGCTAAAAACACAGCATCTTATTCTGTGCTGTGTCAAATATTGCTAAAAGCTAGTGCATTAACCTCTGGAGTTCTCCTGAACACATGTACCCAGAGCTCCTGTTTGCACTTCAGGCTGAACATGTGTAAGGCTAATCATGGGACCATGTAGCTGTCAGGCTGCAAGGAGCACTGAAATCCCACATCTCTACTTTCCTTCAGGGACACCTTCCCCTTTCTCCTGGCAGATAATACATAGAGTCATTTAGCCTCCAACTCTTTCTTAAAGGATATAGAATATAGCTCTCATCCTAACTAGTGCTTCACACTTGATTTTTCATCAGATCCCCAACTAGACAAATTTCCATTTAGTTCTAAGACCTTCTTTGTTGGATTCCAGATGCAGGAACTCTACAGGTACTCTGCAATTTACTATGGGGTTACATCACTACCAACCTATCTTAAGATAAAAATATTGTAATTCAAAAATGCATGTAGGGGCTGGGGTTATGGCGCAGTGATAGCATGCTCGCCTAGCACGCATAAGGCACTGGGTTCGATCCTCAGCACCACATAAAAATAAAATAAAGATATAAAAAAAAAAAAAAAAAAAAAATGCATGTAGTACACCTAACCTACCAAACATCATCTTAGCCTAGCCTATCTTAAATATGATCAAAACACTTAACAGTGAGTAGCCAATAGGCAAAATCATCTAACACAGAGACAGTAGTCTCAGAATAAAATGTTGACTATCTCATGTAATTTTTGAATAAAAATACACAATATGAATTCTTTTGTATTTGGTTTTCTTCACTCACTACAATGCTTCTAAGAACTCACCTATGTTGTGGTGTATATCAACATTTAATGGTCATTGCTTAGCAGTAGTCATGTGAAAATAATACAATTTGTTTATCCAGCAAATTGTTGCAAGACCTTTGGGTTGTTTCTGGTTCTTACTTTTTGTGGCATCTATGGTCATGTGTTTTCATCAGGACATAAAAAGCATAAGAAGCACCAACCATAAAGGGAAGACTGATAAATAGGACTGTATGGATGTAACCCAGGACCTTGCAAATGCAAGGTCAATGCTCTACCACTGAGCTATACCCCAGCCCAAGAACTACTTTTAAATTAAGAATCTGTTGGTCATGTCAAGAATGGGAGAGGCAAACTGCAGAGCTGGAGAAGATAGTTGCAGGACTATGAAGGACTCATGCTGAGAGGTACACAACCTTCCTGCAACTCGTTTCCTTTAAGTAAATGCCTAGACATGGAATTTCTAGGCCTTAGGTTAAGTAGTTTGGCTTTATTAAAAGAATAAAGGAATGAAATGACGGAATTGTTTTCCCAAGTGGTTGTACTGTTTTGAATTAGCACCATATGAAAGTCCAAGCTGCTCGAGCAACATCTGTGTTATATAGTGAGTGTGAGGTAAAATCTTTATTTTGGTATTAATTTGCATTTCCCTGATGACTAAAGTGTTCAGCACCTTTTCATTTTCTTATGGCCATTTCTCTATTTTCCTTTGAATTGCCTGTTCAAGTTTTTTGAACATTTTTCAAAATTGAGTTATTGTCACTTTATTATTTAGTTGTAAGACTCTCCTGTAGATTCTGAACAAATATCCTTTGTCAAATATTTATATTATAAATATTTTCTCCAAATATGTCTTCTACTTATCTATTTCCCTCATTAATTTTTTGGCGGGGAGAGGACATTATTTTGGCTCGTGGTTTCAGAGATTCAGTCCATGATCTGCCAACTCCATAGCTCTAGACCTGAGGCACAGCACAACATCACAGCAGAAAGACATGGCGGAGGGAAGCAGCTCAGGATATGGGAGCCAGGAAGCAAGGAGAGACCTCTGCTCACCAGAGATGAAAAATAAACCTCAAAGGCAGTGACCTACTTTCTTTAGCCACACCCTATTTACCTACCATTACTGCCTGGTTAATTCACATCAGTGATCAATTCATTGATTAGGTTAAATCTCTCCTAATCATTTCACCTCTAAGCAATCTTACATTGTCTCACATTTGAGTTTTTGAGGGAAACCTCATATCCAAACCACAAAATTCCACCCTGGACCCTCAAAAGCTCATGCCCATCTGACAAGGCAAAATCCATTTAGTCTGTTTCTGAGTCTCCATGGTCTTAACAGTTACAGCATGGCCCAAAGTCCAAGTCCAAAATTTCATCTGAGACTCAAAGAAAACTCTTAGCTATAAGCTAAGATCAAAACTAAGTTACAAGGACTGGGGTGATGGCTCAGTGGTAGAGTGATTGCCTAGCATGTGTGATGCACTGGGTTAGATTCCCGACACCATAAATAAATAAATAAATAAATAGTCCATTGACAACTAAAAACTATTAAAAAAAGACTAAATTACACATATGCAGTACATAATGGCACAAAGTAAAAATTCCGATTCCAAAAGGCAGAAAATGGGGCATAGAGAGAAGGAATGGGACCAAGGCAAAACCAAGATCTAGCTGGGCAAATAAGTGCTATAGCTCCATGCCCAGCATCTGGGGCACATGACATCATAATGTTCTCTCCAAATGGCTTGTGCAGCTCTGTCCCATGGCCTTGAAGATTGCAGCCCACTGGTTTTTCTTTTGGCTTATCTCTGCTTAATTTCTGCACTTTCCTCAGCAGATATTCCAAATTGCTGGCGTCTCTTAAGCTTAGGGTTCTCCACGGGAGGCTCAGCTTCCTTTTCTGATCTTCGTGCATCACCTTCTCAGGGGCTACGTGGAGAGCTTCCAATCCTGCTACACTTTGCCTGGCCTCCCAGGCCTGCCTTTGGAATCCCAGTGCACACCTCCATGAACCCTCAGCATCTTTTATTCCTGCAGAAACAGCACCACATCGTTGATGCCAAGGTTTGTTGCCATCTAAACAGTGGCCAAGTGTCTTGGGTCCATGGCTGCAGAAGCCTCTGAGCACCTGGGTGACTGAGTACATGAAACACTTTCCTAGTCCCTCTTGTGTAAGCGGAGTGCCACCAGGACATCTTCTTAAATACTTTTATGCCTTTGAACCTGAAATGGCTGTGGTCTTGCCAATTCCTGAGATACCCTTAAGCCATCTTTCCTATTGGTTCTGGGTAAAGTGTTTAATGTTCCTTTAGTGTCTATAATCTCTAACAACCACACCTTCCTTTGCCCCAGATTTACTCACATTTGTTTTTTATTTTTTTGGCCAAACTGCAAGTTTTTCAAATCTTTAGGCTCTGCTTTCTGCTCCTCTGTACTTGGTTAAAAGATTCCAGCAATATCCATGCCACCACCAAATGCTGTGTTGCCTTGAAAGTTTCTCTGACAGATTAATTAGTCCATCACCTTTAAATTCAGCATCACAGAAATTCTCGGGACATGGGCAGAATGTACGTAACTTCTTTGCCAGAATGTAACCTGGAAAGCCACCAGTCCAGGCTCCATAAAGTGCTCCTTCTCTGACCCCTCGTGAGCCCATTCTTTACCATCTGCCCTCCTATCAGCATTCTGGTCTCCTGCGCCCCTGCCAGAATCACCCGTTACACTCCCCTGAGACAGTCTAAAGCTCTTCCAGCCTGTATCTCTAAATTTTTCAAAAAAATCCTCCCTCAAACTCCAAAAAGCTCCAGAACCTGCTGAACCACATGGTCAGGTTTAGTCACAGTAACAACTCCACTTCCCCGTACCAATTTCCGCTTTTGACTCAAAGCAGCCTTTTGTCACTATGACCAAGAGACCTAAAGAAAACACCTTAGAGGATGAAATGTTTATTTTGTTTCATGGCCTCAGAAGTTCAGTCCATGGTGGGCTGACTCCATAGCTCTGGGCCCAAGATTAGGCAGAACATCATGGCAGAGAGCATGGCAGAGGAAAGCGTCTCAGGACACAGGAAGCCGAAGATTTCCTCATTGAGTCTTTAAATGAGCAGAATTTTTTGTTTTGATAAATTCCAATCATCAGTTTTTTGTTTTATAGTGAAGTATTTTCTGGATTTGTTTTCTAACCGTGGATTTTAAAAAGAAATTCTTTGTTGTCTTCCTCCAGTATTTTCTCTTAGACACTCTGTGTTTAGGCTTCTTGTAGATATTAAATTCACTCTTGTGAATGCTGTGAGGTAGTGATTACGGCTCTTTTATTTTTTCCAAATGTAATGTAACTTATCCAAGCAAATCTGTTAAAAAGACTCTCCCTTTCCCATTGAATTACCTTGATGAATTTGCTGTGAGACAATTGATTGTATGTAGATCTATTTCTTTATTCTCTATTCTGTTCCATTGAATCTATTTCTATCCTTATGCCAATACCGTGCTTTCTTGATTAATGTAGCTTTACAGTAAGTCTTGAAATGAGGTAATGTATACCTCTAACCTTGTTCTTCTTTGTCAAAATTGTTTTGGATATTGCACAGTGTTTGCATTTTCATATATATTTTAGAATCCTCTTGTCAATTTCTACAGAAATGTTTGTGGGGACTTTGTGATAGTATTGAATCAAGTGGAAAGACTTGACATCTTAATATATTGAGTTTTGACAAATGCATCTGAATGGTACATCTCTATATCTTTAGGTATTCTTTAATTTTTCTTTGCAATATTTTAGTTTTCAGTGCAGAGATTTTACACATCTTCAGTCAATTTTATCCCCAAGCATCTGAGAAATTTTTAATAAATTTTATTTAAGTACCATTTTTAGTTATTTACTGCTACTATATAGAATATTATATACAGAACAGGTATAGAATATCATCTAACTATGCAGATATAATTGACTTTGTATCCTGCCTTCTTGCTAAATTCATTAGATACATTTAGTAGTTATTTTCTTTATTTTTTGAGATTTTTCCATGCACAAGTCATGCTGTCTGTAAACAAAGATAGTTTTGATGATTACTATTTAATATTCTGGTTTTTATTTCTTTATCCCAATGTGTTACACCAACTAGCAACACTAGTATAATATTAAATAGAAGCATTGGGAGTAGATACCCTTGCCTTGTACCCAGTAAGTTTTCACTGAGTCTAATTTTGGATCTATGGTTTTGTAGATCTTTTTCATACTGAGGAAGTTTCTCTGTTTACCTAATTTTGGAGAGAGCTTCATTTTTTTGTAGTTATGATAGATGTTGAATTTTGTCAAATGCTATTCTTTACCTGTTGTGGTGCTCAGGAATGGATTAATGCCAATTATGAAAGGGCCCGCAGCTGTGAGTTCGGTCTCAGGCAGTGTGCTGATGAGTACCCAGCTACAGATTCAGAGGGAACTTTCTGTAGATTTCCATAGCTTTCCCTCTATGTTCATCTCTCCACTCCACTCTAGTACTCTTCCCTGAGACTTCTAGCCACCTGGTACTCCCCAAACTGTCCCCTCAACTGAGAGATATTGCTGAGTTCCTTTCTGCATGTTACCAGTGAATTTTCTCAGGGCACTTAACTGAGACACTGTTGGCAATTTATTTCTTGCCCTTCTCTCAGTAATAACTATGCTGTGCTATAATTGCTCAATATATGGAAAACAGTGTTTCATATGGTTTGTTTTAAAGTTTAAAAGACACTTTTAAAGTTAAAAACTATTTTAAGTGGAAAGATTCATCTGGTCACTTTTCCTCCATTAGGGTATAAGTGAAAGTCTTTAAATTTGATTATATTTTAATTTAATACATACTTATTGATATGCAACTGGCATTTATTTTAATGTGGAAGATGCTTCATTGAACAACAGCAGATCATAATCCTAAAGATTTCCTAACATGAAAAATCAGGTGGCAAAGAAACAAACACAGTCAATATATATTTGGGATGTCAGATGGAACCATGTGCTAAGAAGCCAATTAAGGCAGAAAAGGTAAATGGGCGTTAGTGAGAGGGATTGCAATTTTAAATGAAGGGATGGGAAGATGCCACAGAAATAAAATAATTACAGCAAAGATCTGGAGGAAGCAAATAAGTAGAGCATGAAGATATTTAGGGGTAATGCTCCAGATTGGGGGAACAGGAAGTGCAGAAGATCTGAGGCATAATGATTGCCTTCAGTGTTTAATGGACAACCCAAAGCCCAGTGTGTGGAAAATGGAGGGACTGAAGGAGCAACCAGCAAAGACAGATTCAGGTGTAGAGGAGTCTGCTCTTGCAATATCTTGAAACCCATTATAAGCATTTTGGATTTTTTTCTAAATTCCTGAGGAATGAAATGTTCTTACTTCTGCTTCAGATTACCCTTAGCAATTTAGTTAAGCACAGAAAGTGAAGAAACAATGGCAGATGTTAGGAGGCCTTTGAGATAATTCAGATAAGAAATAATTGTGATTAGAGCCAAGAAAGAGCAGAAGAAGTTGTAGAAAATGGCTAGGTTTAGGATATATTCGGATGGCAGAGTTGACAGAATTGGTTATTGTAAGACCTTAGACTTAAGCTATCCTCCCTCTCCCTCTTCAACTAGTGCTCCATACCACCTTGTAGTACTAGAAACATAACAAGTAGAAATCATATTCATCCTATTCTATTACACTAGGCTAACATCCTGGGAGAGAGTCCCGAGGCTTCCTTTGGAGACAGTGGCAGATCAGCCATTAATGTGCTCCTCCTAGCAAGATAAATTTGCCCCGGGCTTTATTTCTTACCCATACACTGCAAACTCCTTGTCCTCAAGGAATATACTAATAATCATGAAATATAAAATACATCATATGGTAAACATCAGGATAGCTAGTGGGAAACTGCTCGTATGGGAAATTTTAGGAGGACTCTTTGTGCCAACTTTGGAAATGTGACTATCTCAGCTAAAGAGTTGGTGGCATAGAGGGAAAGAGGGAAGCGTGGTGGTGATAGCAATGTGCATAAAGGCCACAGAGCGAGGGAAATCAAGATGCACTGGGAACCAAACAGGACTTCAGAAGGCCAGATCTTGTCCATCAGGATGTCACACAATGATACTAAGGAGTCAGGCACAGGACAGATTGTAAAACCCCACGCTATGGAATTTGTATTTTAACTGCAGAGCAGAGGGAACCATTGACAATCTCTTTAAGCAGGAGACTTGTCTTACACTGAGAAAGGTCACTCTGCAGTGTGGAGAATGGATCAGAGTACAGCAAGATCAGAGGCGAGGAGAGCTGTTAGTGGGCTGCCACTAGAGTCTGGAAGAAAGATGTTAATAGCCTGAAATAAGCTCCTGCCAGAAATAGAATTGTAGAATTTCAGAAAAATAACAAAAGAGAATCTAAAGAATAGATGTGATTGAATGTGGCTTCTGGGAAAGAACACTGTAAAGAAAAATCCAAATCTTCTGGCGGAGACACAGGATAAAACAGTAGGACCATTGATTGAGATATCCAGTGTCGATAGAGACACAGATTTGGATGTCTTAAGATAAATTCAGTTGGAACAAGTTGAGTTTCAGCTATCTGTGGATACCTATCTGACACTATCCGCTGATAATTATTCATGTAGGTCTGAAAGCTCAGGAGAGCCATCCTAGCTTGAAATATATTTGAGGGTCAGAGTGTACAGATGGTAGCTGGAACATTGGGGTGAGAGAGATCACAGGGGAGAAAGTCTAGGGGAATGAGGAGAGTGACTAAGAGACGCTGATATATTAAGGGATTGACAAAAAAAAAAAAAAAAAAAAGGAGCCAGTAAAGGAGGCGGTGACATAGGAGCCAGTGAGTTCGAAAGAAAACCAGGACAACATGGTGTGAGGAAAATGTGGAGATGCAGACTCTGAAACAGTGGAGTACTTCCAGATGTCAGGATAGGTCAACAATGTTAACTGGAATGAAGATTCAGGTAAGAAGAAGCCTGTAGAGGCCATTGCGTCTAGCAAAAAGTAAGTCATCTTGTTCTTAACAAGAGTGACTTCAATAAGTGCTATCTAGGGTTATGGTGTGTCCAGTAGGTAGGCGGGAAGCAGGTGGGCAGAGCCGGGGTGGGCTGCAAAGGTAAGAGGAATGTAGTGCCTGAGCTAACCTGGTGCTGGAGGTACAGGGAAGGCTTTTGTTTTTTGCGGTTGTTGCCTGGGAGAGGAGACAGGTGAATTTATTTAAATGCTGATTAGGAAGAATCAGGATGAAAGAATAGTTGTATTTCCTGAAAAGAGAGTTGGTGGCAGAACAGTGTTTCTGAGGAGGCAGGAATGGTTGAACTCCAAAACACACAAAGGAAAAGTACTTCTGAAAAGATTGGGCATGGGTAAAGATGGATACTCCTTAGGGACTGAATTGCAGTCTCTCAAAATTCACATGTTAAAATTCTAATCCCCAGTACCTCACAATGTGAATTTATTTGGAAACAGGATTATTGCAGATGCAATTAGTTATGTTAAGATGAGGTCATACTGGAGCTCAGATTGAGCCCCTAATCCAGGATGTCTGGTATCCTTAAGAAAGGAAAATTTTGATAAACATGCACACATGGAGGACCCCAGGTGGGCAAAGACAGAGATAAGGGGGGGGGGTGTGCAGCAGAAGCCAGGGAACACCAAAGTTTGCCAGCAAACCACCAGAAGGTAGGAGGTAACATGGAACAGATCCATCAAGAGAGTGAACCAATTCTTTATCTCAACTTCTCAGACATAGTAGACCACAGAGAATTAAAATGATGAAAAGTTTTGGAAATGGTTATTGCAGTTTCTCCCCCCAAATAGGTGAGGAGATACTGCACCTTGTTATAGTATTTTGTTATAGCAGTCTTAGCAAACTAATACGGTATCAATGAAAGTAAGTTTTCATTTTTAGTGCCAAGACATGGAGGGAGATCTGACCTAATAGAACTACTTTTATCATGAACTTGGACTTAATGTCATCTGTGGGGAGTGTGTGGGACTTGAAGATAAGAAGACAGGAAATAGCCATTCTGAACAGTGGAAGACCACAGTCTCCTGGGCAGTACTCAGGTCCCAGTTGAGTTTAGAACTCAATAATTTGCAGTGTGTATGTGCTTTTTGGAGTTTTATTTTTGCTTTGTGGAAGAGTCCTTCTAGTGAGAGTCCATCACCTAGTACAATTATTTGGGGAATTTATTTTCCACTACTGGAGTCAAAGCCAACTATCTTTTTCTGCCCTGCCTGCCTTTTCTTAGACCCTCGTCCTTAGCAAAGGTACAAAGCAATAAAACTATTTTATTCATAGGAAAGGTCATTAAAATTATTCAGCAGGCTGTTTGCCAATGTGCCTCTCGCCTTCTTCCACCACCAAGAACCAATCCCCAGGGTTTAGCTTATAAAATCCATGACTAAAATATGTTTTTGTCTTTCATCATCAGCTCTCTCACAGATTTGGTGGCTCTCAGCTGTACTCTGGCACCGAAACGCCTCTGCAAGGCATTTTTCTTTGCCCTTAAGTTCAAGGATGTCTTATGAGGCTTGTTTTCTCTCATGATGAATATGAATCAAGCCTCAGCAGGGTCTGTAACTAACTGATCCTAAAAAAGTACAGTAACATGGCTGAAGTAGGAAAGCTTCCTTTGAAAACCTTGCAAAAGTGCATTTTTTCCCCCCACATGAAGCATGAATTTGTTGGGATAAAACATGGTGACTTGTGCAAATCTCATGAAACATAGGTGACATACGCAGAGAGAACGGCACATTGATATTTATGAAATTTGAATTTTTCTCACTGCTAGGTGAACCAGTTTTATGGTAGATTCTGGCCTCTGAGGGTTCTGCAAAATGCAAAGCCTGTCCAAAAAGGTAATGAATTTCTCAGAGATGTTGCGGGAGATTGCGTCTTCTGGGCAGGAGTCATTAGGAAAATGGAGGAGAGGACTAGTGCCTGGAAAGACTGCAGGAAGGACACAGAGAAAAGCAATGGTCAGAACTGGACAAGAACAACGGGTTGTGTTGGCCTGAGATGGTCACATGGGATGCCTGTGATAACATCCGCATGAATTGCCAACGCATTGAAGAAGTCAACCACTAAAGTCAGCTGTCCAAGGTGCTAATGGCTTCTTAGAGAGAAGCCAAGCAATCAGAAGGTACTTAGCAACAGAATTGAGTCCAACTTCAACCCCAGTGGAAGCAGGTCCAAGCCTGCCAGGGATTTATTTACTCACCACTGCCACTCACAGAATGCTTTCCAGAGGGGGAGATTCATTCCTGATTCTCGTTCTTTACCAGTGACTCAGTGTGCTTATACAGACATCTCAAACTCTTGGCATCCACGCCACTCTCTCCAAACCCCAGTTTCATTCTGATGACACAACCTCAAAAGTGTACCTGGAATCAAAGAATAATAAAGCTACAATGTAATTTTGAGATAGTCTAGTCCTTCCGCTCCCTGGTGCCCACCCCTCCCTCTGTATAGACCAGCACAACCACTATCACCATCATTGTTTGACAGAAAAGAAAAAACACTGAAGACCAAGATTTATAGAGCTTGACCACATGGTTTCTTGATGGAAAAGCTAACATGAAACCTTGATATGTTGATTCTGTATTCAAAGATCTTTCTACTACACCATGCCAAAGGGTCCAGAGTCCAGGGATTAGCAAGAAGGGACTACTAAAATAGACATGGTACTCTCTGGCTTTGAGACAACTATTCTGATATGGGTGTTTTTTGTGTAATAGTCTTTTTCGATCTGGTCAGTTGCTATTAACACGTTTTAGAAGATAGATTTCATTTTATCTATATTTCAGAATTTATTTGAAAACTCTTTCCTAAACTGAATTACATTTAATCCTTATTTAAAAAAAAAAAAAAAAAACCAAACTCTAACCGGGTGCAGTGGCGCACACCTGTAATCCCAGCGCTTAGGGAGGCTGAGACAGGAGAATCGCGAGTTCAAAGCCAGCCTCAGCAATGGTGAGGTGCTACGCAACTCAGTGAGACCCTGTCTCTACATAAAACACAAAATAGGGCTGGAGATGTGGCTCAGTGGTCGAGCACCCTTGAGTTCAATTCCCGGTACCAAAAAACAAAAAACAAAAACAAAAACTGAGAAAAGAGAAGTTTTGCAGTATTTGTTGTTATTATCTACATTTTAGAAAAGAGAAAAGTGAAGGTCTGAGAAGAACGGTAGGCCCAAGTTCACAAGGCTTGTATCATTAGACCTGAGATTGGATCCCAGCATCACTGACTTCTACTCTAGTATTTTCTAATATTCAACAGACTGCCATTGAACTCTCACTATATTTCAGGACCTGCACCAGAGGACAGAGCAGTAGAGATCTAACGAGAAAGTGTCAAATTTCATGGATTTAGAAGCTTAGTAGGAAATTAAATATGTAAACAAGAGAATTATGTTCAGTGAAAAGAGAATTATTAACCGAAGAAGTCATTTGGCTACTCTGAGCCTCCATTTCCTCATTTGCAGTAATAACTTCTTTGCAGAGTTATATAGAATGCACACAATGATACATAAAAATTTCATTTTAATACATACTATAATATAAAGAAGCTCTGTGAGCAGTAGTGAGATGCTCACATTTGGAGGCAGTGAGTAAGAGTTCCAGGCATAACTGCTCTGACAAAATGGAAATTTGTTTCACTGAACTTAGAAGAACCAGCTTCCCACTGACTCATACAATGCCCTCTAAGTCCCTGTAATTTTGGAGGGTAGGGACCAAAGCCTGCAGGGTGCCCCTACACAATATAATAGATCTTGGAGAGATCTATTCTGACTTGAAATTTGCTCACATGCTGAATGAATAAGAATACATTGCTTACTTTCTCTGATTTGGAGCCCCTGAGGGGTAGAACAGCATAATTATCCCAATAAATAACATGGCATTATAAGTCAATAATGGGATGGCACCTTCCTGGCAGCTAGACTGTAATCGCACAAATTCAGACCTCGAGTGTGCCAAGGTGCTTGTTACTGCAGGGTTACCATGGGCTTATTACATTCTTTTGGTCTTGAACATGACTGTCTCTGCAGCTGAGTTCATTAGGCAAACAGCTGGCGTAATTGATAGTGTGAATACCACTTCATTTCCTGCTGCTCTAGGAGAATTTGCTTTGAGGTGGGAGAAAATGACCAGTTCTGCCACTGAGTTCCGGCCAGCTCTCCTCAAGGAGTGCACTTTGCAGCACAAATTGTCTTCTTTTCTTTTAAAAGAAAAGACTGTGGGAGGGGGTCTATCAGTTCCTCTCTATCTCTTGGCAGGGTGGAAATTCCAAGGTCAGATCTAACTTGGCCAGGAAGAATTTTATAAAGATTTCCCCTGACCTCCAGGGAAAGCTTTGGCAATGCCAGAAGAGATGAACGGATCCATGGGGAGGAAGAAAGAGGTGCCATATCACCACCATCAGCTGCAAGCCTGAGACATCAGTGTGAAAGAAGGGACCCCTGGTTTAAAAGGGCTTGGAGCATATTCAGTTGATGTTGTAGTGATCTTTGGAGGGGGCAGGGGAAACAGGATATAAAAATTCTACTGGATGGAGAGAAATACTTTATTGTTTAAATTACCTTCTTTGTTTCAACAATTCCAATGAAAATCCCAGAAAGCCTTCTTTAGCTTGAAAATTATTCTACAGAGTGTCCAAAAATTATGATAAAATAATAGTCCAATTTGGAATAGTCAAAATAATAGGACATGACTTACACTTGCTTAAAATAAAATATACTACCAAACAACAGTTACCATACAATGTGTTTCTGGGACCAGAATAGACACACATATTAACAGAAATGAGAAATCCAAATGCAAAGACACAAATTCATATGGGAAATAAAGTCCAAGTAAAATTGTTTTAAATCAGGATTTACTACCACATTTGCTTTCTTGGGGAGGGACAACAGTGTGATTGCTATAATTCATGTGGGCAGCTAACTAATGTCAATCATTAACCATCCAGCAGCATAGAATACCCGTAAGAAACTTGGAATTTCTATTGTTTCATCTATTTTTTCCTTTTAGTGGAATGAAAGAAGTATTTTTAAGAATGATGCTGAAAGCAAAATTAAGTAATTAAAAAGACTGATAACCAAAAATGAACATATGAATTTCAATTAAAAAATAGTAATTTAGAGAAACTGGGGGAAATATTTGTAACATGTTTTATGAAGGATTGATGTCCTCAATATGCAAAGAGACTAGTAAAGCAAAGAACTATAAAGAGTTTTTAAAAAGGGCAAATGACCTGAAGAAGTTCACAAAAAAAGATATAAGAACGTAAGTATTCCCATGAGTGTTTTCACAAAGTAAAATATAGGAAAACAAAGGCATTATTTTTGCTTATCAAATTTGCAAGCATAAAATAGACTTTTTATAATCATTGCTAAGGAAGGAGAAAAATGTACATTTGATGAAAGAATCAACTGATTCATTTATGAATGGAAATATGTTGGAAATCTGGAAACTGTTCATGCCTATTAACCCAGCAGGCTCACTGCTTGACATTTATCCTGTGCAAACTATTATAAATGATCACAAATATTCATGTGGAAGTATTTTCAATGCAGTGTTCATAATGCAGAAACAATGAAAAGGCTTATCCATACAGGACTGGTTATGTGGTGCAATGTGATACAATGAAAAACTATGTAAGTATTAAAAAGCACATATAGAAGTGTATTTAATGATATGGAAAATACTCTTTAGAAAATTACTTCAGAAAAGTTTATACATGCATGATTACAATGATTTTCTCTTTGTAGTGGGACTACTGTGATTTTTTTTTCTTTAGCATGCTTTCCCACACTTGCTCAAATTTCAACAATGAGCATTTAATGCAGTTGAAATTTAGAAACTAGTGTATCTTGTTACAGTTGCTTTCTAGAAACCTAGTGCAAAAAATTTCAGTGTAAGACAGAGCCTGAAGTAGGCACCTATGTGTTTCATTATAGTGGCGGGGGGTGGTTTGTGCCTGCCCATAACTAGTCCCCAGGACTGCAGGTTTCAGGTAGAGACTATCCAATTGCAGCTGCTAGGGTGGACCTGGGCTTACCACCTCGACCTGGACCACCACAGCATCGCTTTCTCCAGCCAAGGGTTGGGTCATGGATAGGTCAGAGACACAAACCAGCCCTTCATGCCCCATTGGGCACACCTCAGAATTTTTTGATGACTAGAAAGAAGTGTTTTTGTTTTTTTCCATTGGACTTGGAGTTGTGAACTATCTCTAGCAGCCATTGAAATAAATCATTCCCAAAATGAGGCTGATGGGAAAATGCTGAGGGATGGGAAGAGAATCTGTTCCCATGACATTTCCTAAGTCCTTGGATCAATTTATGCCTGAAATTCAACTGATTTCTCCCTGCAACAACAGCAAAACAATAACAAAATCAACTTTGTAGTTAAATGAGAAAAAAAACAAAACAAAACAAAAAGCAGCCCCATGAACCACCTTAGGCTGCTTGTGAGTTGCAGTCTATTACTTTCAAATGAAAGAGATCTAATTAACACAGAACTCAAAGAACTCACAGCTGATGGTCCAAAAGTGAACCTGGAAAACTTTTAAGGATTTGGATGAAGAGGAGTCCAAAGTAAGAACAGTTCACTTTTACCTTCCATTTCTAAGCTGAAACACTCAACCCTGGTGAAGGTACTCAGTTCATTACCAAGATGTACTGCCTCCACCTAATTAATTCTTGTTAGTGCAAAAAGACCAGGAAGAAAGCAAACTTCACAAATCATTTCAGGCTTTATACAGGAACAGGACTACATCTATGGGGATGGACCCACTTTCCCAGTGGAAAATGAGCCACTGAACAAAGAAAGGGACTGGGTTTATATAGGTTATCCCAGGAGGTGGTCTGGTGAGCATATGAATTTTCCTGGACACTTAGGAATTTGTATTTGTTCTAACAATCAATGAAATGGTCAGTTTTAGTGCTCAGGAATTTGAGCTCTTGGGTCAGGGTTCTGGTGTTCTGAAAGTTAGTGTCTCCAATATGGTAAGACACTCCTTTCTGTCTGAAATTAACACAAGGAAGATATTTGTCAGGGGAGGTGAAAGCTGTCAGTGCATAGCTGTTTTCCTTTTTCTCAGGCTACATTATTTTCAGTTCCCACACCTATTAGTTCTGATGGCATGTATAAGGGGTATGCACCAAAAGTTATCAGAGACCTCCATAGATCCCTACAAGCTTGGAAAGCATCCTTCATTCATCCTTCATTCCCTTTAAAAGGATAGGGCAAGTGGACTTGCCCAAAATCTTTAACTCACAGTGTTTGTTGATCACCCAGAGCAGTTTCCAACTTCTGTGTGTTATTAGTAAGAATTCAACCAGGAAAGTACAACCCCCATGTGCCATGTGGAGTAAGGGGTAGATTTTAGGAACTGGACCGAGTGAAACTGTGGGATTGGTGTTTACATGTGGGTCTGCTGACGAGCTGGGGTCCCGGGGGACAAAGGTATGGGGACCTTAGGAAGAGTGATATGGGATCCCACAGGATGAGGTATGGGGTGGACGGTCACAGAGTCATTCACCCAGACACCGGGGGTAGGTAAAACTGCTCTGCTGGAGTGAGTCACAGAACTCATTTTTTTCAGGAAGTGTAACAGCTTATACACGGTCTTTGGACCAATCATGGCCCTGAGGTTACAGCTAATGGGGTATCACTCCGTGTCAGGTGCACAGCCAATCAGCATGGGGTAAGGAAAGGGGAGGGGAGGTGCTGAAGTTATGGAGAGAGCTCCTATATTTCCCTTTTTACTTTCATTTGAAAGGTCAGCGGGGCCTGTGTGGCCCGTAAGCAAGCATGTGGAGGGATCTGTGATAATCTCCTCATGGGAGAGAATCATTCCACTGGATTTCCAGACTCCTACATGTTGCATATAAGAGAGGGGTGCAAATGAGACTATGCCTGTCTTAGGTTGTGCCCATCTTTCAGAGCATCTTACCCATCCATCACCTTACCCAACCAGCCCGTGTGAACATGCCCTGAGATGAGTTCTCTCCTAAGAGAAGGGGTAATGGGGCTGGGTGGGGTTGGGAGGGAAGGGGGTTTGGGGTTGGGGTTGGGCAAAAAGGATTGGAATGAGAGAAACTAGTGAGCAGGTTGCAGGCATAGGAAGCAAAGTAGGGAGGAGGAGGGGCAACTGCAGGGGGCGCTGAAGGCAGGGCAGGGTAATACGAGGGGGCTCAGAGGGAGAGGAATTTCCAGGAAGAGGGTGTTCACAGGAAGTTGAGGATGAATGATCAGGGCTATGTGATTGGTGTAGGGGGGTGCTATAGGGGCCGCCTCATTGAGGTCATCTTCATCCTCCATGAAGGAGGAGAGGACCAAGGAGGGTAGATTTCCCATGGTGAAGGAGTGGGGATGGGAGATGTTAAAGTGAAAGTAAGCAGTAATGTTAGCAGGAGGAAACGCTAGTGAAAAGAACTTGACAGCAAAGAGGACAGAAAAAACTACGAGGATTGTGAGAAGAAAAAGGAGAATGTGAGTTGGAGTCTCAGGAGACATAAAAACACAGAAATGTTTAGGATCAGGGTATGTAGTGCTTTGTGAGGGACTTCTGTGGTTTTTTTGGCCACAGCCGTGTGCTCACACGGTCTCGGAGGACCATACGCCACGGGTGTTATGGCAGTTCCAGTCACTGAGCTGATCAGACCCTTATGCGCGACTGCTGGAGGAACCAGGAAGTGGAGGTATGTTCCCTGACCTAACTTTATCGCACAAAGACAAACAGACACAGGGGACAATCACAAAAAAGGCTGGTGTTACCTTCACCAGCAAGACAAGAAAGATGGGGGACTGCCCCAAATCCACTTACCAAAGGGTCGAGCAGGCCACTAGAGCACGTGGGCACCAAATGTTGTTTACATCGTGCCTCGCGTGGGTCTGCTGAGGAGCTGGGGTCCCGTAGTAGGAGGCATGGGGTGGATGGTCGCAGAGTCACTCACCTAGACTCCAGGAGTAGGTAAAACTGCTCTGCTGGAGCGAGACGCAGAACCTGTTTATTTCAGGAAGTGTAACAGCTTATATACGGTCTTCGGACCAATCATGGCCCTGAGGTTACAGCCAATGGGGTATGGCTCCGTGTCAGGCGCACAGCCAATCAGCATGGGGTGAGGAAAGGGGAGGGGAGGCGCTGAAGCTAATGAGAGAGCTCCTATATGGGATGAGCTGAGAAGTGAAGCTGGAGAATCAGAGAAAACTCGCTAGTGAGGCTCTCTGAGGCTTTCACGTGCTCTGCCATTAGTGTGAGCCAGTTAGAGCTTTCTGGAAATCTCAGAAGCCAGTGGGAAGAAGGGGTGACTATGGCACAGTCTATGAAGACTGTCACCTCTGTGTCTGCCAGTGGGCTGGTAATGCCTTCCACGGAAGGACTGACAGAAAGAAGAGTGGGGTGTGGGACTGGGGAGAGCTAGGGAAAGCTGGAACTCTGGGGCACGTATTGGTGTCTCTGAAACTACTTCCACCTTGGAGGGCTCTTGCAGATTTCCTTTTGGCCATTTCTAATTTGAGATCCTCTGGGGAGGAGCCTCTGGGAAAGATAGTTCCAACTTGCCAGGCTGATGCTTGTATAACAACCACAGGTATGGCTACAGTCCACCTGGAGATCTGTTCAAATGCAGATCTGATTCTGCAGCTCTGGCTAGGACTGCAGTAAGCATTTCCAACAAGCTCTGGTGATGCAAGTGCTCCTGGTCCCCAGACCACACTTGGAGTAGCAGAATTTGGTCTCTCATTTTTTTTTTAATATTTTTTTAGCTGTAGATGGACATAATGTCTTTATTTTATTGCTTTGTATGTGGTGCTGAGGATCGAACCCAGGGCCTCACGCATGCGAGGCAAGTGCTCTACCGCTGAGCTACAATCCCAGCCCCAGAATTTGGTCTCTTTGATGAAAGTGGGGGAAAAGGTGCATCAATACACAAAGAAAGCACAAAGAAGGAGCAAAGAAGGGAGCTCTTGCCAGCTTCATTCATGTTTTATTTTATCTTTAGAATAATAAGCATCACCTAAGCAGGTCTCAAGAGGAAGCAGAAAATTGGCTCATTTGTGATGAGCAAAGGGTAAGTTTTTCAAATTTCTTGGTTTTTGTTTAGGTCCACATTAAAGGAGACTATGGCAACCACTGATCTCCATCAAGACTGAGTATTTGGACTTATCTTTGATCCAAATGACCATTTACCACCTGGCATTGCATCAGTTTTTGGTAGGATGCTTATTTCCATCTTTCCTCCCTCTATCAGGAGCAAGGAGGTCAAATGCAGAAACCTACTGTTAGCAGGGAAAGGAGGGGGGCGGTTTTGGTGGCTTTTTTTTTTTTTTTTGCATGAGTATTTCATCAACTTCCTGCTTTATGAGAAGCTGCCCCAGATTTTGATTTGTGGAGCTCATGACCAAGTGACAAATTAGGGCACGGAGAATGTATTATATAAGAGATGAGTTATTAGAGTAATAAGCACGTGTAAATAGCATTTACATATTTAATGATCATTTTATTCTATGGCAATTTTGCATTAAATATTCAAAAATAATGTTCTCTTTACTCATATAAAAGCCTTCTCTCAAGTGCATTATTATTACTCCAGGAAAAGAAACTCTATTATGGCATTATGTGGCACGTGATGGCATTTAAGCCCTCATTTCTGTCAGTCACCTCAAAGTCCTCATCTCTGCCTGCCTTATGAGGTCACCTTTTACTATAATGGTGAAATGCCTGGAGCACCACTCTCGCACGACAGGAGGACACCACTCCCGATTCCTCCATCCATCGTCCATGGGGCCAAGGAGCTTTTCAAGGGCTTTGGTTCCTCCTCATCTCGCGTTGCTCCTGTGTTTACATTTCAGTTGCATTCTCAATTTCCCCCGAACGTTACGTTTTGTGATTATTCATTTTACCTCTCCTGACTATCGACCCAAACACAGAGTACCCACCCTTTTTAACATTGTTTTACTTTTCTTTCAAAACACCAATTCATGAAAGTCATTCATGGTTAGAGAAGTTTTCACTGACTACCTTGGTGGTCAAGTGAGCGAGCGTGACGCTGGAGATGACAACTTAGCAACCTATGGCAGATAACTTTCAATAGAGTATTGACCATCCTATCCTAAGAGTCTCTGCCTGGCAGGTTACACTCCCCAAGGCCTGAAGGCCCTCATACCCTGGTCAACCTTCCCTGCGAGTGTCCCCTTTCATCTCCATTCTCCAGCAGGCCATCCCATCCATCACGGCGACTTCCTGAAGCTCAACAGCGTCACTGTGATTCCCTTGCCTAAGTGGACCACATCTAGGTGCTCACTCATTGGGAACAAAATAACCCATCCAGGTAAAGACATTGCTGAACTCAGTAGGAATTCTGCCACCAGCTGACATAGGACCTACAGTTGTTTTTGTTCTTATTGTTCTACTATATTCTTTTCTCAGCAAACACTTGGCATTCTCTGCAAGGGCATCTACCTCTCAACTTTTTACCTAAGTGACGTGTGGGGGTGGAGGATAGAAAGAAACACGTCGTTTATTTGGGAAACCTGAATAATCAATCAAGCTGGTCCTCAAGATAAAACAGTTCACAATCACGGAGCAAAGTGTCCACACCATCCTCACTCGGTACATCTGAGCCATGTGTTTAGGCATAACTATGAAGTGGATTTCTCACCCTCCCCATGCAAGATCTCTACTATTACAGCTCATATTTTCTCTCTTTTTCTTAGGGAACCTGGTTTCATTGGAGTTCCTAGCATGTTTTCTGTGAAGGAGACGTGGGTATTCAGCATCCCTAGGGTGGCAGGGTTTTGAGCCAAGAACTGTCCTCCTACAGAGCCTCTCAGGCTCCTTCTCTGCACCAAGCTGTCCTGCCAGCATCCTCACTCAGAGCAGGAGGACAATGCACCTACTTCGGGTGCTCTGTCCACGCAGCATTTCTTATTACTCCAAACAAATTCTGGGTTTCTAAGTACAAGAAAATGATTTTCCAGCCAGATGTGGTGGTACATGCCTGTCATCCCAGTGGCTCAGGAGGTCGAGGCAGAAGGATCATAAGTTCAAAGCCAGCCTCAGCAACTTAGCAAGGCCCTAAGCAACTTAGTGAGAAATTGTCTCAAAATGAAAAATAACAAGGGCTGGAGATGTGGCTCAGGGGTTAAGTGCCCCTGGGTTCAATTTCTGGTATAAAGAGAGAAAGAGAGAGAAAATAATAATTTTTCAGTTAGATAGAGGTCTTCTATTTTGGTCCTGTGCCTTATGGCTGTAGCAGAGAGCATCCTGACTGGGAATCAAGGGTGGCATAGCAACTCAGTGTCAAGGACACGATCTCCCATCACTGACTTCACTCAGAGGCAACTCCCCATTCCTATGTCTGCTTTGGACTTTTGGTGCTGACTCTGCTGTTCTGGATCTTCCCAAAGATCCAGAAAGCGGCCAATTCTGCCTCCCAAGCTCCCTCACCCTGATTTAACTTCTCTGGCAAAGACGCTTCAGGAATTCCTATAAATCTCTCATGCCATCCCGGTTCATTTTTTCCCAAAAGAGTTTCATAATAAAGTAGTCACAGGAATCCTTTGTTTTGCTTCTATGTTTGACCCTTTGCAATAACTTCTCCAGTATGTGGGTCCTGGTTATAATTCACCCAAATATTCATGGGCTCTGGGGCGAAAGTCTCATTGCACAAAGGCATTTGAAGTTCTGTGCCCAAGACATGGATTCCCCCTTGCTTTTCTGTCTCAGAAATGTGCTCATGTTAGAGCATAGGCTCGGTGTATTTCTTGCCATGTTTCAATGTCCTCTTCTCCGATGGCTGCCACTCTTAAGACAGTCCCAAGTTTGGGGTTGCATGCAGTCTGTATCAAGCAATCTGGTACACTAGGGATCCTGTTCCAATTAATTTGAAACTTTCTGTTTTCAGAAATAATTTTTTATCTTCTGCAAGAAATTCTGTGTGTACAGACGTTGGTTTATACTGTTACATAGGAGAGATTGGCTGGCCAGCTTCTTTCTTTGGAACTAGTTGGGCTGTTGATATTATCAAAGAGCATCCTGTGCAAAGTGGGAAGGCCAATTTCAGGGAAGTTTCCAAGAGTCCATGTCAGGGTTGCGACTAGGGTCAGACAAGCGAGGCACATGTTTCAGGAGCAGAATTGAGCAGAGCATCGAACACTACAGTAATCAAGATTTTAAAAAATAACATTTTAAAATAAATTCTATTTAGTGAAATATATTAAACTATCAAAATGAATGCAAGAATCCATGATGAGCATAATGCATGATGAACATAATAAAAGCTTTAAATAAATATAGAATCAGTATTTCTGGTTTTCCTTTTTGCTCAGGCCCCAGTTTGGCTAAACATACCACTGTGGCTGATCTTACCTTTATTTAAAATGTTGATGTTTGTTGATGATGAATTTTTTCCTTCAATTTTGATTTTAAAAATATTGCATTATGCATTATTTATCTTGATTGCTCAGGTTTTTTGGTGCCAAGGTGAATACCATGCTCATCTCACCCTAGACTACACTCTGATCCATCTTCCTTTGGGGCACAAGGACCAGCAGGACTCGGGGCTTGGTAAGTTGAATTGCTGATTGATGGGGGAGTCCCAAGTCCCCTGAACTGGCAACCGTAAGGGATTGTATTGAAGCAAAACAGAAAATTTACCAAAGGATAAATTACACAAGAAGACCTCTTTCTACTGGCAGACTCTCACGTGTTGCTGACCCTTTATGTTCTTCTTTATCCCCTCATCTCTTGAATTCTTTGATAGCTCTCTTCTTCTCATAATCAAAATAGCAATTAGGGAATTTAGCTAACCCAAATATGCTATTTCACTAAGAGAGATTAGCAACCAGATTTTAAAGGAACATTTTTTTCCCCTGCCTATGACACATTCATTTAGCATCAGTTTGTGCCTGCCCACTAGTGGCAGGCACTGGTAATACAGCCCTGGTCTTGAAGGGATACTTAGCTCTATGGCCTTCTAACAGGCTGCGCCAGTCTTGCCCCAGACCTAAGGAGACTGGCTGTGTGAGGCTGGTGCCTGGCATCTGTACGGTACAGTACTTGGGTTCTGATGCTAAAGCACAGGGAAGACTGAAAGCGGTGCTCTGGCTTTTGGGCAGATGTGAATAATTGTCAAAGAGTACGACGTCTACCACAAAAGTAGAGGGAAAAGGGAGAGAGTGAGGATTAGGTCCGCCTGAGGTTGGGAAGGTTCCCAGAGGATGTGACATTGAGTGAGACCTTGAAGGATGAAAAGAAATTGCCAAGCCACCTGGTTGCACTGCGGGCCCTGGACAAGTATTTGTTTAGTTCTGATGGAGCAAGGTGGCAGCATGAATTAGAACCAGAGATGACCTGCCACTTGCTCCGTAGGACGCCAGGCATCGGGAATGTCCAGGAGTAGGAGAAGAGGGTGGAGATGTGGTTCTGTGGCCTGATGTCTCCTGAAAGGCTGCAAATTGATTTCCCTTGTGGCAGATTCACATTCTACCCCAGCATACAGAGGACTCCAAGGAACCCTACAGTGACGATTTTGAGATCAAGTGGATTTAACATTCATTTGGTCCAAAAATCCTTTTCTGTTTTGCTCTGTTTTGTTTTCATTGAATGCCTTCACCTCCAAGAACTAACTAGTGTACCATGAAACACACTAAGGAAATATTGTCAGAGACCAAGCACTCCCAAGTGCTTCTCTGCAGACCAGCTGTTCCAGAATTACACTGCATGGTAACAAGAGTAGGAAGAATAAAACCGAAAAGAGATCAACTGAACTTGTACCAGAAGCTGCTGAGATTTTGTTTTGTGTTGTTTGGTTTTTGCATTCTTTTCTCATCCTGGTCGATATAAATATGTTTTTTTAAAATCTATAATCATATATGGGTAATAGTTTCTGTTCTTGCTTTCTCCCTAGCACTGAACTATAAATCTCTTTTCTTAGTTTTCCATAGTTTTAATAATTATTATTTTAATGATCCATCGAGGAGGTAGCATAGTTTATACACCATTTCCCTTTGGGTGGCATTCAGGTTGGTCTTAATGGTCTTGCAATTATAAATAATTTGGCTGCAAAGAACAGGTAAAATTATATTTTCTTTTCTAGAATTATTTCCTTAGAATAAATTCCCAGAAGAGTGATAACTGAGCTATAAGATCTGAATATTATTATCCTGATGGAAATATTTGATCTTGATGGAATTAATAACTCTGTCTCTCTGGAGTGAAATTAAGGAATGGATGAGATTCTCCAGAACTGTCAAGCCATGTCCTTCATGATTTACCCACTAAAACCAGATGTCCCAGTGGACAGACTCAAAACACAGAAAGAGCTCTCACACTCAGGAAGACCTTGCCCTTCCCAACATTTTGTTCTGTAACTATTGAGTCCGTAGAGCCAGAAAGATGCTTAATTGAATCTTGGTAATTCTCAGACAGCCTGCCCATCTCCATCCATGTTTTCTCCTTGTCTCCTTGACCTCCAGAGCTACTTGTTTCTGGCACGTATATTCTGCTGCCCACTGCCCACCTATGGTGTTCCAGATAATGCCAATTTGGAGTTTATGTACTAAATACTGAACTTCTTGTGGCTGAAAAGGCTTAGGCATTCCCCACTCTGCAGCAGTTGAATTTCAGATTTTAATATCCAAAAGGAGAACCAAAGCCAGAAAAAAGTTATATTTCCTTGTGAAAATTGATCCCAACAGGACAAGGGCACCTTTTCTCCTTCTAGGTAAGGTTTTCTGTTACTTCCAAGTCTAAGAAGTCAAGGCCCAGGCCACAACAGTGGCTTTTGCAATGGCTTTGGGCCTGTAAAATAGGCTCAGTCCCTCACACAATCTTGTAAGCGATCAGTAGTGCCCTGTTGTCCCCCTTTCCTGAACACTGGATCCAGACTTTGACTCATGCCCTTTCAGTCTCACATGTACCTGATGCCCTTCACTTCCCATTCCTCAGAGAAGAACAATAGTCTTCTTCATGAATTAACATCTATTATTAGAAAGCAAGCAATTCAAACCCCTACTTAGCTGTGAATGACTGAAACTCCCCGCCTGCTGTGGGCTGAATACAGTTTGAGTGCGTCCCCCCAGGGCTCATATAGTGGAGGCCTGGTCAACAGAAGAGGTGATGGAAACTTTACAAGGAGGACACAGGGGGAGATCCTTAGGGGAACTGCCTTCAGAGGGATTAGGGTAGTCCTCATGAAACCCCTGACCTCTCATGGGGGAAAAATTGTTATAAGAGCAAGCCTGATCCTGGAATCACTCTCTGGCTTCCTGTTTGAGAATGTAATCTTTTCTTCCACAACTGTGTTTGCCATTGTGATGCCAGTCACCATGAGGTCCTCATCATAGCCAAACCAATGTTGGTGAGTTGTCCTTGAATTTCCAGAACTGTAAGCCAAATAAACCTCTTTTCTTCATGAAGTTCCCAGACTCAAGTATTTTGTTACAGTAATAAAAAATAGACGAGTACACTACCCTCAAATGACCTGGAGGGTATTCATTATGTTAAATGAAGCAAGTCAAGCACAGAAAGACGAATACTCATGATGTCACACATGTGGAATCTAAACAGTCAAACTCACAGAAGTTGAAAATAGAATGGTGGCTACCAGTGAGTGGGAAAAGGGAAAGGGTGGGAAGTGGGAGAATGTTGGTCAAAAGGTACAAATTATGAGACAGGATTAAAAAATTTTGGGGAGGCACTGCACAGCATTTACTATAGTTAATAATACTGAACTTTGAATTTCAAAATTTCTAAAACAGTAGATTTTAAATGTTTTTATTACCAAAAATAATAGGCATGTGAGGCAATGAATATGTTAATGAGCCTGATTTAATATTCCTCAATATAGACAAATATCACATATCAAAACATCACATTTAACACAACAAATACACACAAAATGTTTGTTAATCACAAATAAATTAAATAAATTAAACTCATATACTTACTAAGATGTGGAGGGGAAAATATTTCACTCTCCTTCAACAGTTACATATTGAAAAGTTTGTTAATCCAAGAGTAGATCCAGTTAGCTGCATTTCAGGCAGAGGATGACTCTCTTAGGACAGAATGGCCTCGCTGGTGACATGCCAAAGAAGTGGGGAGGTCTGTTTGCTTCTGTCCGTTGGGGTCCCTGGAAATGAGAGCCATTGAACTTAAGAACAAGAGGGAAACTTTGAGGTTTTGCTATTCATCTCCCTTACTTTATAGCTGAGAATAATGAAGCCCAAGAGGAAACTCCAATCACAGTTATTTGGTTACAGAGCCAAGGCAAAAATTGGTTTCTCTGACTCCCTCCAATGCTCTTTTTACTTTCAATGTCATCTCCACTTCAAGGCCCCAAAGCTGCTGTTTTCCCCCATTCTGGAACCTTTCCCTGCCTCACATTCCTAAAAAATGTTAGATTCTTGGAGTTGTAAAGGTATTAGCCTATCACATAATGTAATTCTACCTCTATAAAACAATTTCAAATTATATCCTCCATAGGTAAAATGATGGCCACACAGAACTCTTTCTGATTTGCTGGTGGAGAGTAGTAGCTGAAAAATGATTAAAGCAGTAAGGAGTAGCTACTCATCCAGATAGATAGATTATGTCATAAATGTTGGCCCCCATGCGAGACATTTATTAAATAAACATTAAGCCAGTAGGGATAATTGTGCAATATTTCACACAAAGTATTCTGTATGTTCAATGAAGTTCCAGCTCTCAGGCCTTTTCAGTATACCAGCCTTAGTTTGTATGAAAGGTTGCCTTGAGCCTGACACAATAACATTCTAGAGACAGTATTCTAGGCCCTACAGTTAGCATCAGGGAAACCAAAATCTTCATAGCTAAAGGAGGACAAAGATCCTTTAGGGATCTCAGGTGCCATGTGTAAGCATGTAGGCTGCAGACCTTGATGGGTGTTTATATTCAGCTTGTGCAAGATGTAAAGGGTGGGGAAGGTGTCCCTAAAATATTTTGGCTCATGTACATGTCTTGAAAACCTTGAATTTTACCAATAAACATCATCGATCCTTTTCTAACAGTCCTCATGCTAGTCAACAAATCAATATTTTTTACCAATAAAAACTCATTTCTAACATTCAGTATACTGATTAACACAGTGTGAGATGATTGAAATTTGGCTCCCAGTGTTATATGTACAGCTGTCTCTAAATGTGTCCCTTTCCAGGGTCAGGCCATCCAACTTGCCCCAAACTATGCACTCTTTTTTTTTTTTTTACTTATTTTTTATTTGTTCAAATTAGTCATACATGACAGCAAAATGCACTTTGATACATCATATATAGATGGAGTATATTTTCTCATTCTTCTGGTTGTACATAATGTAGAATCATACCAGCTGTACTGTTATATATTACATAGGGAAATGTCTGATTCATTCTACTATCCTTTCTACCCTCATACTCCCTCCCCTCCCTTCACTCCCCTTTGTCTAAAGTAACTGTATTCTTCCCTAGCAAGCCCCCCCACCCCATTGTGAATTAGCATCCGCATATCAGAGAAAACATTCATTCAACCTTTGGGTTTGGGGGATTGGCTTATTTCGCTTAGCATGATATTCTCCAGCTCCATCCATTTTTCAGCAAATGCCATAATTTCATTCTTCTTTAAGGCTGACTAATATTCCATCATATATGTGTGTATGTGTGTGTGTATCACATTTATACCATATATATATACCACATTTTTAAAATCCATTCATCGGTTGAAGGGCACCTAGGTTGGTTCCATAGTTTAGTTATTGTGAGTTGAGCTGCTATAAATATTGATGTGGCTGCATCACTGTAGTATGCTGATTTTAAGTCCTTTGGGTATAAACTAAGGAGTGGGATGACTGGGTCAAATGGTGGTTCCATTCCAAGTTTTCTGAGGAATCTCCATACTGTTTTCCATAATGGCTGCACCAATTTGCATTCCCACCAGCAATGTATGAGTGTACTTTTTCCTCCACATTCTTGCTGAAATTCAACTCAAAGTAGATCAAAGACAGGCACTAGAACAGAGAGCCTGTGCCTAAAAGAAAATGTAAGCCCAAATCTTCACCATATCAGCTGAGGACCTTACTTCCTTAACAAGATGCCTGAAGCACAAGAAGTAAAATCAAGAATCAATAAATGGGATGGATTCAAACTAAAAAGCTTCTTCTCAGCAAAGGAAACAATCAATAACGTGGAGAGATCCTACAGAACGGGAGAAAATCTTTACCACATGCACCTCAGATAGAGCATTAATCTCCAGGATATATAAGGAACTCCAAAAACTTAACACCAAAAACAAAAAACCCCAAAAAACTCAATCAACAAATGGGCTAAGGAACTGAACAGACACTTCACAGAAGAAGAAATACAGCTGATCAACAAATATATGAAATAAATGTTCAACACCTTTAGCAATTAGAGAAATGCAAATCAAAACTATGCTAAGATTTCATCTCACCCCATTCAGAATGGCAATCATCAAGAATACAAATGACTATGCACTCTTGAGTAACACTGTCAATTGCAAGCATACTTAAAGTTGTACCTTACTCAACATTCACAGATGCTATTTAAGATGAATCATTTAAGGTAGATTTCAGATGTCAGAGAAGGTTCTAGAATATCCTGACCTTGAGTCAAGTCTGCTCAACTCCATTCTTCTAGCATGTGCCTTGTTCTATTCTCTTGTCTCCATGATGATTGAACAGTGGTTACCAGTTGACAATAGTTTACAGTTTCTTTTCCCACAGCCTCACTTAAAATACAGTTGTAGAAAAGCCATTTCCAGGCTACTAGAGATTCTGCCCAGCTGCTGATTTTCTCCTAGGAACTAGCAGAATCCGGACTAGTGACCTTTCACTGAGCTGCTAATTATGTTCTTTTCATCATGCTCCATGTTGGCAACTTTCTGCTCATAATTGTAGAATCATAAGCAGGCAACTGAGCCAAAGCAGAATATAGTGGCCATAGTGGGACACACAGTATAAAAGGAAATGTCAACATCAGTTGGATGCAAGTAGGTGCTTACCTATTTTCACATTCAGAGCAAATTGTTGCCCAATATCCTTGGATCTCCATCTGCCTGCTGAAACAGTCAGCTTTCCCATGTCTACAGGTTCTGCAACCTTGCATTCAACCAAACACAGAGAGAACATTTTTGAAAAAAAAATTTATACTGAACATAGACAGACTTTTTTCTCTTGTTTTTATTCCCTAAACAACATAATTTTGCAACTGTATATGTAGTTATTCACATGTTATTAGGTATTATAAGTAATGTGGAGATAATTTGAAGTATATGGGTGATTATGTTTTTATACACAAATACTATACCATTTTACATAGTGGACTTGAGCATGCGTGGATTTTGAGGGGATCATGGAACCAATGTTCCATGGATACTGATAGTCCTCCACCATGGACTAACTTCTATAAACTGATAACAATTTATAGAAGAGATTTGTTCTTTCAACTTAAACTTCTGTTATGCCTCAAAATGCAAATGCTCCCAAAGGGTAGACTTTGAAATCATGCAACAGACCAATGAAAAAGAGATTTTGTGGAGCATAAGGGGTTGGACAGAGACTCTTTCCTGCTCCCCTGAAATCAAACTTTGTATTTACTTATTCTCCTGCTTGCTTGTAAGATTTGCCCTGATAAGGAAACAGAACTAAATCCTCTTACTCTGACACATCCAAATAACCTTGTGATAAGGGATCAAAAGGACTTCAGGTGGATTTGTACTCCACAGGTATAATATTTGCCTTGTCTGATTTGCCATTTTGCGCAAACATCAGCTATTATTTTTATGGCCAGTAGAAGGGCAGAAACCAAATCTCTGGCAGAGAGCAAATAGCATATTCTGCAGGACGGAGGAAGACATTAAACGCTCATAAGCGAGGGATTCACGACATGGCGAGCCCGTCCTTGTGATTTACAGCATTAACACTCGCTGTGCACAGCCCCTCCCAGTAATTGGAAGCTGACCCTTCTTAAAATGGGAAAATTGTGCTACTTTTATAGACTTGATTTGGGATCTATTGTGTGTAAAAGTGCTCATTTGAAAGAAAGAGGCTTGGGAAAATGGCACTTCCAGCCCAGGTACTCAGCAGCGAGTTTATCTGCATGCTGCTGTGGGGCTCTCTAGGAGGGCACATGCCGCGCCTGGAGGGCCCGAAGGACCAATTCAGATGACCCACCCCAGATCCAGAATCTTCTCTAGTGAACTCACCATACCCTGTCCCAGGAGCTCTAACTGGATGTGCCTAATCAAGTTCGAGGAAGGGAGGGGTCCCTCCTCACCATCCTGCAGGGAACGCAGGGATTCTGGGAAAGTGTGCAAGTGGTTGGGGTTGGAGGAGTGCTTGGTGGGAGAAGAAAACAATTGCAAAGCAGCTAACACAGTTAACAGAGCTCCAGGCACTGTCGTAGGGACTTCCCAGGTTTGGACTCCTTAATCCTTATGATAATCCTACAAAGTATACACTTTTGCTAGAGGAGGAAACAGCATAGATGGACAAAGGTAGGCAGTAAATGGCAGAGATGGGATTCAAACCAAGAAGTCTGGCTGCAGAGTCTGGGGTGCTTGAACCAAAGGCCAATGGAAGCATGTTTTCCTTCCCTGAAAATCCAGCTGCTTCCCGCCATCTCTAAGTGTATAGTATTCAGCGCCTGGTTTGTGGCCACTGTGTGAATCACTGGCAAGGACAGATACAGCAGCTCCTGGGAACTAGAGCAAAGCCCTTCCTGCTGCCCAGCTATGGCTCCAGTGGGGACCACACTTTAACCTGGGGTGCGAGTTTCTCATCTCTTCTCTCTTTAGGCTTCTCACTCTCCCCACCCTTCACCCAGTATAAAAACTGTTATCTCCCTTTCCATGTCTCAAAAAAGGCCCAGGAGAAAAAGTAACCCAGTGGCCAACATCTGGAGCAGCACTCAGGCATCCTCAACATTCTCCTGTTGGGCATAACAGTCTCATAGAAGTCACCCTCAGACAAGGCAATAAAGAAATAAAACTAACACCAGGCTGTGATGGAGTCAGAACAGACAAAATGCAGGGTCTCCGTGCAAAACACGAACCTGCACAAACATCCTCCCTCCCAGAGAACTGGAGGGGCTACATCTTCTTTACCAGCTGAAGTTCTAACTTCATTCCTTTTCTTTCTGCTTCTAGGTGAAATTCATAAAATTCATCATAGATCTTTTTCATAGAGTCTTAATCCAGGGCATATTCCTGCTTCTCTGGACTCTCCACAAAAGCACCTTGCACAAGCTCAAATTCTATAATGAAGTCCTCCTAGCACCCTCTTAGAGATGCCTTGGGTTCGTGGTCTTTCTTGCTGTAGTAAGCACTTATAAAGCTAACTTTGCTTGAGTACAGGTATGTTCCTTTGATAAAGATCCTAGAATGTAGAGTCTCAACAGCCATTAAAACTAAACCCAAGTCATTTGTCATAAAAAATTTGCATGTAAATATGAAAACAAAATATCTACTTTCCATTTCCTTTGAGGTTGCAATGATCAGTCCTCAGAAACATAATTACAGGGGCTCCATTTCCTGAAAGCCAGGGAAAGTTTGTTTCAGATATATATATATATTTTTTTGCCTTGCAGGATGTCACCATATTGCCCTGTCACTGTCTTCACAGTGAATTCTGTGCCCTAATAGAAAAGCTCAAGATCAAATTAAAGCTTCAGAAGTGCACTATTAATATCCCCACTAGTGCAATCCTGCAGCACCAAGGTCTGAACTTGTCACTGAAGTATTCCTAAGCTATGTAGAAATGCTGCCTAGATCCACTGTCCCTCTCCATTGCTATTGCCTCTGCTGAGTTGCTTACTTTATTTGGGGTTCTTTCTTAGTCCATTTTCCATGGTCATAACAAACTACTGGAGACTTGATAATTCATAAAGAGTAAGGGGTTTTTTGGCTCGTGGTTCTGGAGTGCAGGAAATTGAAAAGCTTGGTGCCAACATCACCTGGGCATCTGCTGGGGTCCTTGTACTGTACTATAGGATGGCAGATGGCAAGATGGGGCCAATGTGCTAGCTGAGATCTCTCTTCTCTCTTATAAAGCCACTTATGCTGTCATGGAAGCCCCTGCCACATGATTGCATGTAATCTTAACTTATGCCCAAAGGTACCGCCTTCGAATTCTATCCATGTATGAATTTGGTGACTGTTTCCAATATTTGAATTTTGAGGGACATTCAAATCATAGCATGCTCCAGTCCCCTCTCTCCTGAATTCTTATAATAATGCCTCAACTACTCTCCATGCTTCCAGCCTTAATCCCCTCCAAGTCAGCTTTGGTTCAAGCGATTTTTCTATAAGTAAGGTTGCCAGTGTGGCTCTACTAACACAAAACCCTTAGGGAGTGACTGCCCCTTCTGCCTGTGGGTAGAAATGAAAAGCCCCGCTGGAGAAGCCTCACAAGCCTCAATCCCAATCATCTTTCTGGATGCATGTCCTGGAGTTCATCCTCACACAATTCTAGTCTGGAAACAGTCCCTCCTTGGTTACACCACTTGCCTACGTACATGTAGTTGCTGCCATTTAAACTGTGCCCATCCTTCTGCCTCGCTTTCCAGAAGGCCTGTTCCTCACTGTTACTGTCATCTGCTCAACTGTGTCGGCCACATCCAGTGCAGGTCATGGAACCTGGCAAGATCCCACATGCCACTGAGAACTTTCCATTTTAGAAGTTATTAAGTTAAACCTAAATCTGCTAGGCTAAACATGTTTTGTCATCCTGTCAATCTATCTAGATACAATGTCATGAATGATATAAATCAATAAAATCTCAAAATAATTGAGCTCAATTATTATTACGCAAGCCTGCACATTCTGAATGTACTAGCAATATTTAGATTAGTAATAAACAGGACAAAAAAGAATACATAATTTAGTATATCTGTATTTCATAAAATTAATCTTTCTTGCCTTTATTTCATCAAAATTGTGTTATTATAACCAATATTTTCATATAATCCATATCCCATTTTGACAGTAAATTTATAAGTAAATTAAACTTATGTGTAATTGCATTAAACTATTTTAAATTTTAATATATTTCTATTGAAAGTACAAATTAAATATAAAAAGTTTAAAACCAATTCTTTTTTAGCTCATTATTTTCTTCTTTGAAATATTAAAAAATATGACTGCTAAAGCTGAAAGTCGAAATAAAATTATAATGGATATCAAATTTTTATATCAAAAATTTGAAATAATATTTAAATTTCAAAATAATTTTAAAAATTGATATTCGTATGACTATATTTTAAAGAAAAACTTAAAATACTATTTAAACTAGCATTCACAATTCTAGTCATTTATACATGGAATTAGCATGGCCCTTCATGTATATTACATTTAGGCCTCCATTTATACAAATTTAACAGTAATATAAATTATTACTCCTGCAAAACATCCCTCAGCCACCCATGTGCAACTGTAGAAATATCTCATGAATTCATAAATATCTGTGGAACCACAAGTTGGAACTAAAGATGCAAGAAGATGAACCCTTGGCACCTGTGAAGGAAAAGACAGAACTTCTTTTATAGAACTTGCTGCACTTGTGCTCTTTGAGAGGAAGATTGGCGTGTGCATTCACTTGCCTTGTCTGGAGTGCTTCTCACCACAGGACTCCTCCCTGCCCTGCACAGTGCATTGGTCTCTGACAGCCCAGGAGCTTCCCGAGCACCCACAAAGCAAGACATCTCCACGATCCTGCACATATCTTCCCTGAGCAGTTTTAGTCTGGGTGCTTTGGGTTATGCCTTGCCCTATGGTCACCCTGAGTCCCGGATCTCTAGTGATAGTGGGAACTACACATTTTCATTCAGTTAATACTTTTGTGTCATGTAAAATTCAGGCCCTATTGCCCAGGCCTAAGAAGGCAGGTTCTGCTGGCCAGGGAGGCAGAGTTACCCTCTAAAT